>DWPA01000703.1:0-22450 GCA_018251375.1 Calpodes ethlius
TAGGTTTGGACTGTAATAATAACTCACTGGCAAGGATCCTATGAGTTATTATTCTGAGTAAAAGTACTTCTTTTGATTTGAATCACTTTACAATTCCTACTAAAATACTGTGTAGTAATATAGTAAAATTTGTCTGTTTTTAAACAATACATTTTAATGATAAATGACACAATAAAATCAACTGACTGAACTATCTCAATGATTGCTAAGAAAATAGACAATACAGTCGACATTTTGTTTACATAATTGCTAAATGCTAATGATGAGGATTAGGTTGTAATAGACATGGTATATTTGTACACCAATCTGAACAGAAGCAGTAAGATGGAGTATTTTCTAGATCTCCTCAGTCATGACAAGAGACCGGCGCCTTGTAATGGGCTATTATTAGATCGAAGCCAGCCTGATAAGGTCTAAGGTCAATACCATTCTAGCAATATTGATTGCGACAGGGTTGAAGGGTTGTGTTTTTAATATAGTTAAAATTTTCTGATGGTGTTGTAAAGTGTAAAGCTATTTAATACTTAAAATAGTGACAGGGAGTATGTATGTAGTATGGTGTCATTACACACCTAAATGCGCTACTAAGATATTTAAACATTAATATTCTTTCGACTACAAACATTAGTCAATGTTACTAAACATGGTCGAAGAAGTTCTTGCTATTAATTAAATACAATTAATTTTAATTAAATTGTAACATTATCATAAAGTAAACATTACTTTTAATATAATGAATGATGATAATTCTTATTGTAATAACAGAGCAATATATAATTACATGCAGAATGTCATAATGAAGAAATAGTATTACTTCTTTTATCTCAGTCTGCATGCTGAATACAACATTTTTTTAATGATAAGCGTTAAGATATCTTATTTTATCTTTTGTTAAATAAAATACGATGTACACTTCACTGTCTCCATTTTAGTTTGTTTAGGTCTTTCGATTGCGAGAACACTGCAATATATTGTATAACAATAAAAATCTTGATGTAACTAAACTAACTATTCACTAGATATTATTGATGAATACAATACATGTGACAGTGTTAACATTTCTGTATTTTATTGGTGAAATCAGTAGAAATGTTTGTGAAAATTTGTATATATAAAATCAGACCATGATTTAGTTTAGGGCACAGAGTTTCTTTCCTGTTAATAGGTTTATGTATAGTTGTGTCAATTAATGTATAAAGTAACTGAAATTGTAATGTTATTATTATTTATAAATAAAATTGGCATTAACTAAGTACTTTATGGTAATTTATTGTGAGTTTACTTGCTTTTTAAATCATCATGCACATAATTAAACTGTTAGGATGCTTGTTTCAGCTAAACTGCTTGACCAATTTAAATGTATTTTTTACAGATGTATTTAAGCTTGGGATAAGATGTAATGTTCATTTTAATAGTCATGTAATAAATTAGTAGGTTCCCGAAGGGAAGTGTGAGTGGTTGCTAGGAATTACCTACAGAAAATATAACCACTAGGATATCCCAATATGTAGATTTTGGACCTGTATTGTATGTAAGGATAAGTATATTAACTAGTGAATTGTGTGTGGGTAATGTCTGTGTAATTTGTGATGTTCACGTCTATTGTTGTGTGTGATGTTATGATTGAATTTGAGCTAATAATTACAGGAAAATGTTCTAGATGAGAAGTATATAAGTATATACAATTTTAGTAGAATGAAAAAAAATATTACTTAAATAAGTTTTTCTCCCTATGCTATCTGCAAAACAAAGTATGATAATATGTAATCATATGAATATTTATATCTCCATTAACATCTAATACAGTTGGTATTGAGGTAGGATTTCAAGGAAAATATTATAAGTAGAGTAGTCAACGTTGGAAAAACACTAATAATGTTTTTTACACATCTTTATTGGACACTAATAATCTTAAGTCTCTGGTGTTTCTGGTTTTCATTTGAGACAATAACCACTTATCACCGTGGCTAGTATGTATTTTTGGGATTTATATATATATATAAATATCGCTAGGTTTGTAACCTTCTTTCCTAGTGATTGAGAACATTATTAATATCACAGTTATAATCACGAAATTACAAAATATAAATCAGCTTATGACAACACAAGTAAATATTAGTAGTGATAATTAATGGGGAGAACATTTATCAAAAGAGTTCGAAGTATTATTATAAAATAGTGTTATATCTCGTCAAACGTAAATAATCGCGTGTTTGTTTTATTTGTGTGCGTCATACCATCTACACTTTGACTAATAACAAATAATGAGTATTAATATCTATTAATTATGTTGCTGTGTGGGAACCATACATTTTTTATTCATACATTTGCTTACGAATTTGTATTATTTGCGCGGACAATAAAATTTTATCGTGTTATCTGTGAGGTCACATGCTGTGTCCTTGTCGGTCGCCAGTAGGCCGCGATAACCCGTCTCGCTCGCGCACTTTCACTTTTTTTCACCGCTTTCCCAATAGTCGGGTGAAACTCGGTCGTTCTGATGAACTGCCAAATTGAATGTTTTGCGAACCACGCTATCCGTTACGTGGGTGTAGCCGGATATTTTAATTGTTTTTGTCATTGTTTATTTTTTTTTCTTAGTGGAAGCCTCCATTACAGTTATATTGTAAATTTGTCAGTCATTGTTCTATTTGGCAGACAAAAGAGGTTACGGAAGAATATTGACACGGCAATGTAAATTTTGAACTGTTGTAATATGTATTATCTATTTAGAAATGAGAGAGCCGAGTTGATTTTTATAATCGTTCGCTTTGTTTCTGCCCTTATAAATTTTAATTGTGTACCTTATAGATTTTAATGGGGATTTCAACATTATTAAAGAAGTCTGGATTTAAAGTTGACGACAACTGACAGATTTATATTTTGTTCAATTAGTAGAGGAAATAATTTCAGTCCAATCGTTAATCGAAGTCATTACCCATTTTTTTGTAATAGATTCATGAGTTTTGCTTTACTTTGGAAAAGTGTACTAAGTTATCGTTAGATACATATTAATAGTCTTTTTTATAAAGAGGCCTTTCAAAGGGCCAATTTCCGATATAAAATTTGGCCATTAACCCCTCTAATGCGCACCGTAGCAGAGTGGTCTAGTTTTCAATCACGTGGAGTGACCCGAGTTACTCGTTCAGTGAACTGGTTGTATGAATTAAAGCCAAATGTACTTATATATAATAGGTTCATGTATGTACTTATATTAGGTACTGTACCTATTAACTATTTGTTTTTTCAATCAGTTAATTACTAAAATGTTAAATAAAGCTATACTCTCATAGCTTCACATTAGGATTCCTTATGTCATAGGTGCCATGAATAAGAATACACACTCAGACTGAGAACAGAGATTTAAATCTTTGCCTCATGGGGAATCGAACACTGAGCCCTTTAAATTGCGGTCCGTTATAGTAACCGTTGGAGCCGCTACACATTCTAGGCCATTATCTTAAAAAATATTGCATCGATTCGGTGTCGAAGAAATTCCTATATAAACAATAATAATCAAATTATTGCCTTACACCTCACAGACCTCTAACCAATATCAATCAAGGCTACAGACCTATCATGATGTAATACATAATCGTTATTTAAAGACGCAATCAATGCGGTCTATTGGACCAGAATACCCGCTTAATTGATTCCTGTTACCAAAACACGATAGCGTTAATAGATTTTCATTAAAACATGACTAAGCTCCTGTAATGCCGACATTAAAACGTTCGAGTGAGTCATTAGGATCATTGATCGAATACGTATGACCTAATGTAGTGGTTGATATCTAATCTGAAATAGGATCTGCCGACATGAGGTTTGAGGGAGCGTTTCAGGTTTGTTGTGACCTCAATAACTGTTTTGATACTGGCGGCGGTTGTATTTGGTTAAGTAAATTGTTTTGTTTGTTCGTGTTATTTTGTTGTATTGTGTGTTTTGTTTTATTGTGTGTTTTGTTTTAATAGCTGACTGATGGTATAATCGAATGTTTGTTATTGTGGACATGTGATCGGAAAATGACCGCTTAGCTTAGCTGAATGTACACACAAATTTGGAGGAAAGCTGAATTGTGCCGAAACGCCCTAAACATGTCAATTCGACGAAGATTTGTCGATCAGCTTAAATCGAACCAAATTAAGGTAGTCAATTTCTTCGTCTCGACGTAGCGAATATGTGTATAACTATCATCACTATTAGTGACTCTTACAGTATATTAAAGAAATTACTAAAATCTGATTTGAATTTTTAATTTTGATGTAAGTAAATAAGGACCTCAGAAATCCATAATTACCACAAACCTATATGAAATAGCTTATAAGTGCTTAAAGGAGACATAAACAGAGAAAGATGTTGGCATTTGTTACAAATGTTGCGAAGTGTGCGAAAAGAAAGCTATGAAGGGGTTAACTAAGGGTCACTTGACTCCGGCGCGACCTGACCCCGTGACTCTTAATATAGATTCAACGACAGTTTATGCACACGATGAGCTGTCCGCCAGCTGTGATTTTCTTTGTCTTTGTTAGTCATAGATTCTCAAATATATTTAACCAGTGTCCCTCATATATGATTCTATAAGCCATTCCCATCCGCGAATATCGTGAGTGCATATTGTTGAAATATGAAGAATAAAATAACGTACAATGTTAAAATAAGATAGACAGTCATGTTATTTCAGGGTTTCATATGGAGTGCGAATAGCTCCCTGTTACTGAGCTTCTATAGTCTGACTGTCCGTTTGTCCGTCATGAGGCGGCTGTTATGACAAAAATAAAAGTAAAATTGAAGGGATCCCCATGCAAATAATAATATCCCTAGTTTTTTTTATGAGGATATTGCTCGGTATCACCTAAGGATTCAGATCCTCGGTACATGAACCGGACATAGCTATATTTTAATTTAGTTTGGTTTGTTAGAAAAATGTAATATTCAGATCGCTCCTGTTTTCTCTATCGCCTTTCTTTATTCTATGTATCCTATTACCCCTGGAAAGTCTAAAGCCATACACGAGATATTATCTTTTACTTTGAGAAATACTGCTCTGAAGGGTATAAAGTGACGAAGATTCGACGCGAGGTCAGCTTATTACAGCCAATCTTCTTTCATTGGAACGGTTTGGGCCTTGCATTTTAGATTAAGTGAATGTTTATGTTGCACCCGAACAAAGATTGTTATTGTCTGTGACCGCTAAGAAGGATGGCAAGTACCCGGTTATAAGTGGCTTTGAAACAGTTCAAATGGAGGAATCTAATGCGACAGCCTCCTCCATTCTCTAGGGAACAACTCGAGTAAAAGAGGTTGGCATTGAGTTGATGGATGAGAATGAAATCACGATAACCCATAACTGTTCCTTGGGGTTCGGGTCTCCCTTAACCAATGACGGTACAGGCCATAGTTGGTCAAATGTGCATTAACAGACTTCACATACCATAATGAGAATTCTCCAGTAAGCAGATTTCCTCACGAAGTTTTCCTTCACAGATACAAGTGACAATTAGAGTTGTGACCAGGTTTCTAACTCAGGCTCCTATGTTTTAGAGATTAGTTCGATCCATTAGGCTATTACCGCTGCTTGGTTGGAGGTTGAATAGAGCTCCTGAATGCCCATGTGACTATTTAAATGAATTGATTGTTTAAATAACAGCATTAGTGTATGACACAATCATTAAGACACGTGAGGTAGTTATAATAGTTGTGATAGCACAAGGCAATAGTAATTTGTATCGAGTTTACTCCAATTGGGCACATCAATGGACGTGATTTATCGCTCTGTTTGTGAGACAGCCAGTTGATCTTTGGTCGTTGAGGCAAAGTTACCAGGTTGATTAGGAGTATTGAAGAGTAGGACTCATGACTATATAGTGGGTGAATGGACATGGGCGTACTCAGTTTTTGTCTGGAGGAAGGGGAGGAGGGGGATAATATTTTTTCACCCAGTAGGGGTGTTCGATGAAGTCAGTGTGGTTCTGAAATCTACAATCGATGGGGATTTTACACTCTCTGACAATGTTTCTTGTAAATAGTAAGTATACACAAGGAGCAAAAAAGGTTTTTCTTGTCCTCTCTTCTCAGTACGCTCGTGAGAATGGAGTATTGCGTTAGTATATAATGCCGCTAACTTTAATTCATGGTGGTAGACAAGAGTGGCATAAAAGCCGATTTGGTGGTAAGGATTTAATTATCGAAATTATTATATTTCTTTCTTGGCCAATAATGCATCGATAATGCGTTTGGTATAATTTATCTTCCTGGACGAGGATAAGCAATCACCATTAAATGGATAGTTAGTTCGTGGGTTATTTATAAAAAAAAACCTCCATTATTTGCTTAATACTTGTCTATTTTCTAAATTCTAAATTGATTGTTTCGTCAATGAAACTGATTCAGTTAAGGAAGGAAGCAGAAATATTCCCAGTTTGAATTTGTTTTCCTTATCAGTGGTACTTTTATAATTAATACATATATTTCTTGATGGCCAAGACCAATAGAAATTAACACAGGTTACTTTACGACTTAGTGATTACTAGTAAACACCAGTAGACGAATAAATTTTCCTTCTATGCCCAAAAAAGTCATGAATAAAAACAAATATTTTTTTGGTTTTTGATTCTGTACTTGTGGTTATTTGCGATTTGTTTAGCGATATAGTTAATATTATGGATGGTGTATTAATACGTGAAGGAGAACGTGTTATTTACGGAAATAGAATCATTGTAATATAATCCTTTGACAGATGAAATTACGGTTCGATTTCGATTGTAGAGCGAGTTTCTGGTTTCAATTAATCCTTTAATCTAATAATCTTTTCCTTGTCACATCTATCTTCTATCCCTTTTACACTTGTATCTAATTTAATCCTACCCAACAACTTTATACACTCACGGCGATATTCAACGCATTACAAGAAACGATAAGCGATGACATAGGATTTAATAATAAACAGGATGTTTTTAGAATACCAGATGAGTATAAATTTTACAGTGAAATTTTGTTTCCTGTACATTTATTCAATGGATGACATTTAGATTTTGTCGTATTATACGTAGTCATAATTTGTCGGGTGTCCATGAAAAATTGTGTCACTCAAATTGGATAGTAACGAATCATTGTCATTCATGAATACTTAGTTGAAATGACAATTGAAAAAGCTGTAGAGATAGCAAGTTATATCATGTATCATATCGATTATATATTGAGGATACATTAAGGTCACCGATATTTTGACCTAGTTACATGAATGTGGTTAAAACTGTAACCTTGTAATGACTTCGACTCACAGTTCGACACGGAAATTTCTTTAAAACTAAAAAAATCTAAAGCATAATACACCACGGTATCCAAAACGCTGTATTGGTGGATGTGGCTCCATTATTGTCGAAAGATTTTGTCCCAAACTTCATCACTTTACGTATGTTAGCTACTGATAACAATACCCTTCGCAGCATAGAAGCGTATAATTTTTTATAACTATCAGTAACCTATCTACGTCACGAATTAACTTCTGCGTAACTTTTATTACTTAGGATAAACCTAGTCGTTGGGTTATGGGCAATTCGCCCCAGAGACATCTTTGAGGTCGAATCTGAAACAATACTTAATGATATCTTGTTTACCAAGTCGTAGCTGTAAATTACAATCTACTCTATGAAACTAATCTCGGTATTCACAAATAATACTATGAGGGTACACAGTGAAATAGAATAAAGGATTGATTGTTTGTGTATCCATCGTCTATATTTCCAAGTATTTCATTATCTGGTTTCTTGAATAATGCCAAACACGAAACTATGAGATCTTATATTATTGTTCGTGAATACAAGGACAAGTTTCACTGCGATGACTTCAAATATTCATATGACAAAAAGTCTGATAAATCAATATTTTGAATGATTTGAATGGACCTATAAATTTAAACGCATTCTACAATCATAGATAGCTTTACAAGACGCGATGATGGGTACAAAATGACAATTAAATGTTGCTTAATAGGTGTAAACATCGTACAGTTAACTGTAATCTAGAGGCAACAATTAAGGTTATTGCTCTAAGTGATATACACGTGTTGATTTCATAAATACACAAGCTGATCACGTTTTATGTCATCTAACCTATGCATTTATGTTTCATCAATATTCATAGCAGTTGTGGAAGTTTTGTTAGATTTGCTTTTTGAATAGAAATATTTGATTGAAGATTGATTATTCAAAAAAGATATGTGTTTTTGTAAGTTACTAAGCGTGACTTGCGATGGAAGTGAATTGGTAGAAAGTTCACTGTCTGTGTATCTGAAAATCGGTCGTATGTGTTGCCTGTAAAACGTGTTTGCGTGTGTGTTGTATGTGTGAGTTGTCAATGGATATCCCTTTAATTTATCAAGAGGTTTAGAAATTCTTTTTTTAATTTTTTATTGACTTGCGAGGACCAAGGTTGTGGATCTTAGACGCTCGTAGCCGTCTTTGCAATACCAGGAAATTCTGCGTTTTAGGGAGGTCAGGGACATGGGATTTTTTGTAGATGAAGATTGGCCCTTGCATATGAATTTGGATGTTAAGGTTTCCTATCGTTACGTGAATGGCTACCCAAAGAGTTTATTTCGGGAGAGAGATTATTTCGGAATACCGTCTTTTTATTTATATTTCTATCAAACAAATGTTTTTTTTTTCATTCGGATGGGGCTTTAAGGTACGTACCATAAATATGTCTAAGAGTAGCCTCCGCTTTGTTTTGTTTTATACTATAAATGATGCTAAGGTATACTAACGAACTATTAATCTTGTTTGGGAGTTTTCTAAACAGGAGAAGGAAAATTGATACATTTCTTGCTTGTTTGATAATTAATGGCTATTGGTCCTTCTGTGTGTTTACGCTGACATTCCACCAGAGATATGCGAGGCATCGAGACGGTGCGCGAGCAAAACAATCTACCTTTAGGATTTCATCATCACGCGACGCTAGGAAAATGAAATAATGTTAGTGGTGATTTTTCCTTGCATACCATTTGCATAAACCCTCTTATGTGGTCGAAAGACAGTTACTTGGAGTTGCGGTAGTAACGTGATATGGAACGCCAACTTTATTAGTCAGGGCTGTCGCTTGCGACTTTTAATTTTCCTAATGCGCCGGAACTTTGGGCTTCATGAGATAGGATAGAAGTTGGTTTTTATTAATCACAATATTTGAGTAAAAAGAGCTCATACTCAAAGTATACAAAATTTGCTTTATAATATCACTAGTTGTTCTGGCGTAGTCCATCTGAATTGCAATATATTTAGTAGTTTCGTTGATATTTGTGAATTCCGACAACAGTGCAACCTACCGGATCCAAAACCCTACTATCTTTTAAGCTTAAACAAACCATACTCATTCACAAAAGTTTATTGAAATCGATTAAAGTATTTTTGAAGATTAGCGTGTTGTAAGTGATTTTTCTATATATGGCGACAAAGTAGTAGCTTTTTGAATAAAAACAGTGACATTTGCAATAATGTGAGTAAACTATGTTCAGCAGTGGACTTTAAAATGCTGCTAGATAGATAGATAGATAGAAAGATAGAGCACACGTACATTTCCAGCCCTTCGTTACGACGTGGTTTGCTACCGGGCACGATAAAAGCGAGTTTGCGGTCGATGTCGTATCATTTACAGTTACCCTAATGCAATGTGGTGATTACACACTATACTCGATAGTTTATAGTATTTTACTTTTACAAGTCATTATTGCCTGGCCAATCGAGGTCTGCAGTGATGGGGTAGAACGTCTGTTCATCGCAGTGTATCCTTTTAATTGTGTGGATATGGGAATATTAGGAACTCTTTTAGATACAGGTCGCTGGACTTATAACATTCAATGCACCCGCCATATTCAGCTTCAGATTATATGCAAACAGATAATATACTCTGTTATATGTAGTCGTAAGAACTTAAATAAGTTATTTATTTGGTGTTTTTAATCACTAATTTCTTAACTAACCAGCAAAGTCTGATAAACTGACAGATCTTGGACATTGTTTTGAAATTAGTGACGTCATTAGAATTTATGTGATTATTTTGTTATTATTGAAAATTTGTTTTACGGTCAAATTGAACTTATTGTACTAGATATAGCCCGCGGCTTCGCACGTGCGTGATAAAAGAACAACAAAAGGGTAGTCAATTCCATTTTATTATTGGTTGCCAAGCAACTCTTTGTTGTTAAACACTTCCTTTAATTTGGCTGAAATATATATCTTAATGAATCTCTCCACAGAAATGAGATGTTTTTCGCAGTGGAAAGTATCCTATGGTACCAGTCATCTTTTCAACTATCTCTATACGAAAAATCACAAGGATGCTCCATTGCACCGTGAAAGAAAGACTAAGACTTTCGCATTTATAATATAAGTACAGAGTACTTTTTCTTGTTTGTTAAGGTTCAAATTCGTATAGCACAATATTTCTCAACATCCGTATTCTCTTAAGCTCAATAAAAGTAATACAAATACCCTCGTTGTATCATCAAGGACTCATAAATAAGTACAGTTTAGTGTATTACTTGCAAAACGCTTGTTCTAGTAAACAGCCATTAATATACAATGTATGTAGTTGTATGTGGTAGTAATCTCGATTGCACATTGGTAATTATTTACATAATATATGGGTGGTATGTGGTATGTGATGTCATGATGTTATATCATTTTGCGTTATTATCTATACTATTGTAATACATACATACTGTAACGAGGTTGTTTATGGACTGAAGGAACAGGAAAAAAAAGTAATATGAAGAAAAAGCATGGAAAATATTATACAAAAACAGAACGTTTTGAGTGAACTGCTGAAGCAAAAAAACTACCGACGTGTCTAGTTTGAATATTATTTTTTCTTCTTCAAGTTTTAATTTTTATCTGTATTGAGTCGGATTATTCACAAACAATACTATGAGATCTCACAGTGAAATAGATAGAAATTATTGATTGTTCGTATTTCCATACGTATATGTTTCTTGTTATTGGCATTGTTTGAGAAAGTAGAGTGAATTAGATGAAAATACAAATGATCGATTCTCTGTTTCTATGTCACTGTGAGACTTCATAGTATTGCTTGTGAATACGGGGCTAAAATTCTTATCTTAAATATGTCCGGATCTGAAGCTGACATTGACGAGGACCGAAATTGGCCCGGTTTTTATTAGAATTATGTTATTAATATTATTATATACAATTACGAACTTGTCTAGTTCGTACATCTTGCTACAGTCATCCAAAAAACTTGCAATGGTTTAGCTGAGACTTGAGAGCCAGTGCATTATTTCATCTCTTTTATCTTTCGATGGTAACTTATCGCTGATCCCTTGTTTGGTGGTACTGGGGTTCATGGCATCGGTGACCACTTACCACCAGTTGGCTGGAATATTCACATTAAAATAATAATAATTAGAGCTCTATTGCCTTTAAAACAGGTTTGATTTAAAAGTTATCACTAAGTTACAAAATACGATGAATGAATTAATTCAATATCAGTCGTTTAAATGCGTCAATGTTGAAATGAGCGTGATAGTATTCTGCATTCGTAAGTCACGTTGAGAATGCCAATGTAGGGAACGGGCGAGTGTTTTGTTGTTATTATAAATAATAGAGATCCGCGTTGCAATCGAAATTCGACTGTAATTCAATTTGTCTAAGGGTAGTTTTACATTGTCATTTGTAATGTTCTTTTTTCTTCAATAAATTTGTAACACATATTGTATTGTAACACATAATATTTTGTAACAAATATTGTTTACAAAATTAAGCTTTCTACGCTTCTTTTATAAAACTATAACAATATTAAATCCTAAGTTCTGAGTTGCCTTCTAAGTGTGAAATTATTAAAAAATTAAAAAGAGGGTCAAGAGTTTTTATTATCACATTATTATGCGTTTTTTATTATATAGTATCCTTAGTTAACGTTTTTTAATTGGATATGTCGATTTCTTTATGTGTACTATGGTTAGTTTATTTGCTTTGCTTCCTCGTGAAGACTGCTTCCTGTTTTTAAGTAGCGGTGGCTTCCTTGGCAAAGTGTTTGTCTCATATGCGTTTTAAGAATAAGTTGACTTTTGTCTGTTAAGATAAGAGGATTCATCGGCTCTTCTCGGCTCGAAATTTTACTTATGTTACGGAAATATGTGTGCGTGCGTGTAGCAGTGGTCATCACCACTTAAGCCGTCGCGCCGTCGTCGCCTTAAGGTGGTTAGTCGAAACTTCTTATCTCACCTTTTTAACTAATTTGTTGGCATTGAATTTTTATAAAATAAAGTATACCATGCATACAGTGGTATGTGGTATACACTTTAATTTATTGCGGTGCATGGTTTCTTTTGTGGAAGGGAGTGAGGTACCATGCAAGCCTTAAAGTATATACCGTCATACATTTTAATCGCGGATTGTTGCAAAGTAGACTAATAATAACAATGGATTTCCGCTGAGTAATGCCTGAGTACTGAATACTATTAACTATAAAATAATAAATAAATGTATGGAAACTATTGATGCATTAAATTGTCAATAGTTGTAATAAAATTACTAAAATAGTGAGCCTAATTGTTGTAATAATGTTTAAAAAATTAAACTACATATTTCAAAGTACTGCTTCGTCATGTATTATAGAAAACGATAGCGAGATGCAACTATAAATGTAACGAAGCGAATGTCGTTTGTAGATAAAAGCAGAGTTATTTGTTACGAATTGTCTCCGGCCGGGAGATAAGATTAAGAATGTGAATATAAAATTTGTTTTGGTCGCACGAACGTGTTTGTTTAAATACGAATGATAACATATTAGGTAAAACGACGAAACTTATATGGCCGAGTGTACAACATCGTGTAATTAATGGGTTTGAGTACCGAGTTGATAGAGGTTTAGGGTACAACATAATAGTGGCAGTGATAGCCTTTTTGATTCAACGTAGGTATCCGGAGTTTTTAAAAATAGAATAGTTATGTTTTTTGGTGAAGGAAAACGTGAAGAAGCCAGTTAAAACCCAGGGGCTGAGAGTGACGAACTATGGTCTCAAAGGTGTGTAAAGTCTGCCAATCTACGGTTGGCTAACGTGATGACCCAAGCGAAGTGGAATAGTGATGGGTTCTGACAGATATGAATGGTATAGAGCTACTGTTGCGCGATAATTGGAGACCCAAGCCCAGCAGTGAGACAGTTATGGGTTGTGATGATGAACAGGTGGCACTACATAAAATATAAATGCATTTTTTGACACTTACCTGCATGAAATTAATTAGATAAAGACTATAAGATATTATAAATTCGTAAAAACAGTTAGAGACGTTTCAATGAATAAACTTACAAATATACATTCAAGAATGGTTCCTTTAGTGTATATAACATTTGTAACTTTCTCTTAAAATGGACGTGTGACGCATATACTTCGTAGCGCCATGTTTGGATAAAGGACACCGAAGACATGATATGTCAGTCTTGTCCTTATAAAGACGCTGAGGAGCACTTGCGCATTGGCAATTAAATTACCAGCGCAATTGTGTGATGTTTGATTGAACACTGTTGTGTAAGCTGTTTAGAAACTGATCCAAGTCGTGTTGTGGTGCAACCCGTGTTGTATGAATGTTTGTAAGGGCTCGAGGGTCAAGTTATAGTGTTCGATAAACTTGGTAGATTCTTCGATTCTATGACGAAATTTGTTCTAATTTAATTTTGCTTTCGCTGTTCTGTCAACTTCGATATTTAGATATCTGTAGGTGGTAAGAAATATCTCTGTTTTATAACTTTTTCTTTCTAATTATAGATCGGGTCGAACAATGTAATAAAGCTACCTAAATTAGAAGCAATCGTTGATAAGGGAGTATGGACAGACATTAGATATTTTGTCTGTTGTAGCATTCATCGTTAGCTGAGCAGGAGTTTCTTGATAGAATTCTAGGTAATGACCTACCGCTAGTGTATATGAGTTACCCGGGCCAATGGCTCTAAGATTTGTTTATGTTATATTTTTCTCATCGTTCTATTTTTCTCATTATAAAGATTTTAAGCGGACATGAATTGGAAGTAGTTATGCAAAATAGATCCAAACACAAAAAATAAATAATGAGATTATAGCTTGTTTTTAAATTTCATTTAAATATTTCTTTAGGGAAAACGTACCATGCAGCTTGTACATTTTTTTTGCATATACTAAAGTTGATGTGGAGAGGCCGTTTGTGGTATAACTAACAAAAAAAGTTTTTGTGGGATCTATCTATTTTGCATAACTACGTCCAATTAGGTTATTACTACGATGACAAATATGAATCAACAGCTAATGTTTATTCAAATTGTCCAAAGACACATCAAATAAAGACAAAACAACGCTCATGAACGTTTAAATAGAAACGATAGATTTGTGATTGATGGCATTGAATCATAGTTGAATTAGAGGTCAGTACAACGTGGACAATGCACTATACAAAGATAAAACACGTTGAGATTTTCCAAGTATCCAGATTACGAAGATACTTCCATCCATTTGAAATGTAAAGAGCTTGGAATGGGTGGCTCGTTGATTATTTCCCAACGACCTTACTATGTAACCGTGTCAACGAGAACGCACGAGACACGGTCTTGTTCCGTGATTGTTGCAGCCGCGAATAACTGGATTATACAGCCAGAGTGACGCAGTATAATGTATTGTATAGTGTATATTTTGCAGGTTTCTGTAAGTCAAATTATAACTGTTTACAATCTACTGCAAGCCTATTCAGGCCATGTTTTTGTGTGGTTCATTTGTAAGCGTACGTGAAATTCAAAATCAGAATCATTAGAAAGAGAGGCAGTAATCAGTGGTTTTGTTACTTCTCTTTTCTTTCTTGGGCTGAAACATAAAGGTGGTTTCTTCTTACTGCTCATGTCCTTGTAAACGATGATCACTTACTAATTTCCAGTAAATAAAATAAACGTTAACACACTATGAGTGTCCTCGCAGTAGAATTCCCTGTGTCGCGGGTGGCACGGACAACACAAATAACACTTCACCAACAACCATAACCCGAGAACAAATATTTATCTGCCACATATCTGCCCCGGCTGGAAATCGAACCCAGGATCCCTCGCTTCGCAGGCAGGGTCAGTACCAACTAGGCTATGGGGCCGTTAAATATCTTTACAAAATTATTCAGTTTGATTTACTCAAGAACAGTTTGATTTGTGACTTGGTAACTATTATAACTATACATACTTCTTATGTACGGTAAATGTTTTGCACACAGAGACCTCGTGAAGTAATTTTGCATCTCACAATGTTGAGGTCAGTGATTTTAGCGCGAATACAATTGATGTTATTGTGCAGTTTGTTACCTACTTCCAGTGAGGACACTTCCAGTGGTCGCTTCTTCATTGATGGACACGACAACGAAACAGCTTTATAAATCAACTTCAGTCACACTGTGGTAATAAAATGTTTTAAAACATTACTCGATACACTGATGGTGATACGCCTTTAGCTCCTCGCTACTTACAAGAACTCATTGAATTATTGGTATACAATACGCGACG
Source organism: Calpodes ethlius (assembly GCA_018251375.1). Lineage (NCBI taxonomy): Eukaryota > Metazoa > Arthropoda > Insecta > Lepidoptera > Hesperiidae > Calpodes > Calpodes ethlius. The sequence continues at coordinate 15,523 of DWPA01000703.1, forward strand.
TCTTAAATATTTGGGTCAATAATTTGAGAATAATTGTTTTAGATTCTTGATTGGTTCTGTATGACAATACAAAGAGTAGTAGTTGTATACCTCCTTTTGGTAATCTTAAATTTTTTTCTTTCATTTGCTTTCTTGAAAGATTAGCATGGGTCAATTTGGTCCAACTTTGAGAATGTCTATATCTTAACTTGTAAAAGTAAATATGTTCTTGGTAGTTCCACATTAAAAATGTAATTTGAGTGTCGTTAGATTCATCTTTAGTGGTCAACTATAAAGCACGGATCTTACCGTGAAGGTCTGCTATACAGTCCAAAGTATCATTCAAGTGCCCATTGCTGAGAGGATTGGTGAAAGGAATTAGATAAAAACCTGAGTTTTGTGGAGAAGTTTTTAAGCCTTGATGGCTTACAGCTTTACGAATGCAATCCCAGAGTTTTGGTAGAATGTTTTTAAGCCATCAACAGGCCTACAGCTTTACGAATGTAATCCAAGGATAACGAGTTTATTGTTATCGAAAGCACGTAAACGCTTATTAAATTTTCCATCGAAGCGTGCATCCATGTGTGAGAAGAGAGTTGGCATGAATATTAAAATCGAACAAGTAGTAGATTAATTTAATACGTAATGCTGTTTTGATCCAGTCAATGAGAACTTTCGATTTCGAAGAGAAAGGAGTTGCGTTTCGTTGCATCGGGCTGCGTTCGTACTTGTGAATGTATTAGTATACGGAATATTAAGGCTAGAGGCTTGTTTTTACGGATGCGGATGTGGATTGTTTATTATTGTTGTTATTGTCTTATACTTACAATTAAATGAGCTCGTATAAATTTATGACTTAAAATAATATAATAATAATCTCAACCCATAACTATCCCACTGCTGAGCTCGGGTCTCCTCACACATTGTGAGGGATACAGGACATAGTCCACCACGCTGGCCAACTGCGGATTGGTGGACTTCACGCTCGTGAACATTATGGTGAACTCTCGGGTTTCCTCGCGATGTTTTCCTTCACCGAAACAAGTGATAATTTGCTTGTGATATGCACATAACTTTTTGAAAATTAGAGTTGCGTGTTTAAACGTTAAGCTCAGAAACGGCTGAGCGGATTTGGATGCGGTTTGGTTGTAGCACACTTGTGATAATATTAATTGTTATTTTTTCAATTACGATTTCCTACTAAGCCGTAGATTTCCAGAAATAAACCGAGCACGGTAACGTGTTCTTAATTAAACTTTAGTAAGAAGAACTGGTCTGTTTTATGTAACGTTTTTATCTCGTTACTAGTGGAGCGAGTACATTGTGTTGCACATTAAGTCAAGGGCGGTGATTGTTGTCATAACATTAAGATAACAGTTTTTTTATGTTATCCGAGTCAAATAAAGGCACTTCGGTGTACTTGAATAAAATATATAAAATTGTTGCTTACTAATTAATCCCTTTATTAAATATACATACTAGTGATCATGCCCACTTTCGCCTGCGCTGAGACGGCATCTGACAGCGATGGTAATTACTGATATCGCGCAAAAAAAAATGTTTTAAGATAAAGTTAAATTATATCCTGTGAAGGATAATATGTTTTAAGTGAAATGATTAGGACAACATACATATTAATTTAGTCCACCAATCTACACTTGGCCAGCGTGATGGACTATGGCTTCTCACATTGATGACACCAGTGCCCAGCAGTGGGCAATTATGGGTTGTGATTATTTTTATTACATATTAGTTTATGTATACATGTTAGTAATACATCGTTTAAAAAGCTTAGCGATTAAATCGTTATTTTGATTAAAAAAAATATTAAAGATAAAAATGGTTATTGTGAGTTTCTTTCTGTCTATCTTTTAATATACATACATACATGCTGTAGTAGTGTCATGTATATTTTATAAAGATATATATCCATTAGATTGTTCATATATATAGCAGGTACATGTATAGGAGTATACGCGTAAGTTACAGATTTATTATCAATAATAAAGTCAATGATTTATACTCACGATTGTACCGTAATCGTTTATATTTTGAACTGGCCTTCATTGTACTGTCGTGACGTGTTGTCAGAACCAACGTGTTTGGATGTGGTCATAGAATCATAGATATTATGTATGTGTGACGATGGAGGGTAGAATAATAAAATATATATCTATCTCATTCTCTCGCACAGAACTGCCGTAACGAGCGGGTGTTATGAATTATGTTTCAGTCAACGTTGTCATAAAAAAGTTGTGTACCCACTCCCTTTTGGTATTGTAGTGTTCAAGAAAAGAGTAAATAGGCCTTTAATAAATCAATGTGCTTGCCATTATCTTCATCACCGCTCATCATCAGGTGGGATTGTTAGTGTTAATTTACTTATCATAAGTTGAAAATTATTATCTGTGGTTTGTGTATTATTGTGATGTTTCTTTAATATCTGTACGAGTTTCTGTTTTACATTGTTAACACTGGATAACGGATCGATTATTCGTTATCACTAATATTTCAATAGCAATCCTTAGAACTGCAGAAGTCGTATAGTATTATGTAAACATTTCAAGGTAGCCTTTAAAAGTAACCTTGGTAAGATGGAAACGTTGTCGTTGAAAAAGAAAAAAGGTAATATTAATTTTATAATTAATTTCCACACTTCTGTCCGTGTCGGTGATGGTGACAGTACACGATATTACCACAAACGTACACATTTTTTACGCTTTACTTTTGAATGAAAATCTAGGCTATTTCACCCTGTCTCTTCTTTCTAACGGCAATTCTGTTGGAGAAAATGAGATAGATAATAGTGCCTCAATTGTTATATATAAACGATCTGTTTCTTCGCACATATATGGTCAGTTCAAAGAGTTATATAAGGAGTTGTAACTCAGTGAGCTACATACTCGGTGGTGTTAGAAACTCGTGGCGGAAAATCCGTTATAATACCAATTATATGCCGGGCTTCCATTTGTTGGGATTCATTTGAATATCCTTGCTATATCTCGACGCGTTATGTGTGTTCTTAAAATATTTTTTTATTTAAACAACATACAGATTACACTGGTCATTATGGGAGAAAGGGAAGTAGTTTAAACGCTAGTTGCGGAAACGAACTTTAAAAATTAACACTACTTTAGATCTTAATACGTCATTAAAATATTGCATAGAGCGACATTTGACGAATTTATCATACATATATTTATATTATTTATTATACATATAGGATAAACTAAACCATTAAACACGTCGTACTAAAGTGACAAACTAGCCGTTAAATCGCATTTTAGTTGCACAATATTTTTTGAAGTTGTCTTGTGAACTGTCTTTAAATTAAAGATTCATTAGCGCTAATGCATTAAATCCGTAATGAGGCTTTACCGAATAGTTGTGTGCAACTTTATGTCAACTTCTTCGGTATACGCCGCTTGACCAATATCTTCGATATATAAACCCACGCAGCAGAAAATCGTAGGCAGTACTACCGCCATAGTGTGTAAAGGCATTATGTTGTCTAATTTAGACTACTGTTTTTAGTCTAGTAATATTATAATATTAATAGACGGCCCCGGAGCCTAGTTGGTAGTGACCTAGCCTGCGAAGCAATGGGGTTCGATTCCCGGCCGGGGCAGATATTTATGTGACAGATAAATATTTGTTCTCGGGTCATCGGTGTTAGTGACGTGTTATTTGTGTTGCCTGTACCACCCGTGACACAGGGAATCCTGCGGGGGTATGAGTGTGTTAGCGTTTATGTTTTTTAATTTATATTAGGTAAAAGCTCATATTTTTGAGCCAAGCGCTGTTTGTTTAGAGAATTTCTAATACTTTCGATGTCTGATTGTTTATACTTTACATAAAAAATAAATCCACAATAATTCGATGTAACGAATCATGAGTATCATGACATAGACCACCTTGTGACGGATTATGGACACGGGCTCGGTAGTGATGTGACACGCAAAATATCGATATCGATGTGTCTACTTCAACTGTGTATGTAAGTGCTGGCAGATTGGAATTCAATACATTTGGATGGCTTCCGAAATATTTGGAGGTTTAGTTTTTTTAAATACAATCCTATAAAAATGAATATCTATCTGCTTAGGTTTTGCATGCATGCATAGGATATTCAGGTACATAGAGGATTTGATAGAATTTTATTATTTTGTTTAGTTCTTTAGTAACATGATTCGTATCATAATTTTATTTACAAGAAGCTATTTCTCTCACTTTATAGGCAATCTGACCATCAAGGATTGTCGTAGAACCTTTTGGCAGCCCTGACATGATTACTATTGCGAATGATAGTTGTAACAATTGAGGGCTTTATTTTCCACTGGCGAATTATTTTAAAGGTTCACAACTTTGAATAGAGGTGCGTTGAACCTAAGTTCTACTATGCAACATCAATATTCTCACAATATATACTATCAATTGGTTTTCATCGTTGTATCTTTCTACTGAGATTAGAATTCAAATTATTAAGTTTTTAACGCACTTACGAACCACATTTCTTACTTCTATCGCCGTTTCCAAAAGTTGTTTTATTATCGAGAAAACGAGAAAATAAATTACTCAACATCTTTTTAACATAATATATGTATTTGACGACGTAAATTCGGGAATTATTATTTCCGGGAGTCCGTGTCATTGATTTATCGATCAGTACTTAAAGAAGAGGCTCTTATATCGATATCGACACCCAAACTCTCGGCATCACTAAAAGAAAATTGCTAATACGAATAATTGAGTTACTGTCAGACGACCGGCGACCTCTACCTACCATTGCGTATTGGCGTCTCGCTCTACACCAACGTTACTATAACTTTCATCGCTGCATTTTGTGAGACCGAATTTAGTGGTACAGTTCTCAAAGTTTTCGGCCTTTGAGGAAATGTAGTGCGTGCGTCTCTGGTAGTATCGGTGAGTATTCGTTTAACGTGTTTTTCACTTTTCTCTTGTTGTTTTTCTTTTCACTGATAATGTGTTAGTCTTTTTTGGAGTTAGATTTCCTTTATCATATACAAGTATTATTCATTTTGAAATAGTTAAAGTAACAAACAGTTAATTTTTCACTGAAAATGTTTTAAAAAGTCATAAATTTAAAATTTTAAAGATTTTCTTTATCTCACGCTATTATTATTGTAAACTTTGGAATAGTTTCAGTACCAAATAGTTCAATCTTTTTTGCGATTTTTTTCAGTATTCTAAGATATTATACATGTGAACAGGGCCTTTGTGAATATTTAATATTAAGTAAATTTAAATATTTTAAGTATTAAATAAGTATTTAGTATTAAAGATCGGTTGGTAAAGAATGATTATATCATCAAGCCCACTTTTTATACCATCGTCTAGATATAAAAAAGAAAGAAATAAATAATAACTCTGTACCCGAGTACTGTAACTTGGATTCTGTCAAGCAAGACGTAAAGAGCTCCTCTTCAGAGCTGATGCTGGGCTCGGGTCTCCTCTCACAATGTAAGGGGTATAGGCCATAGTCCACTACGCTGGCCAAGTGTGGATTGGCAGACTTCACACACCTTCGAGAACATCATGGATAACTCTCAGGTATGCAGGTTACCTCACGATGTTTTCTCCACCGAAGCAAGTGATAATTAACTAGTAATACGCACGTTTTTGAAAATTAGAGGTGCGAGCAGGATTCGAACTCACGCTTCCACGTTCAGGAAACCAACGTTCGAACCACTAGGCCATCACTGCCATGGTAGTATAATAGTGATAAGTATTCAGAAAAAATGTAGCAAAAGTTCTGACGTATATCGCTAAAGGCTACTGGAGATTTTTTAAATTAGATTACCTTTCTATTACTAGACATGTAAAGCCGTGTGTGGCGTTAAAGATATAACTAGAGTAAGAAGTTTAGTTCTAATCATTAGTAATAGTACCAGTATTAAACACCAGTAATGGTTCTCGCTTCGAGAAACGTAAAACTCTTAATCAAAAATAGTGTTTACATTATCATCATCATCATTACATCTCATAATTGTCCCACTGCTGGGCTCAGGTCTCCTCACGAGGTGAGGGGTATAGGCCATAGTCTACCACGCTGGCCAAGTGCGGATTGGTAGTTGGTCTTAGATTGGCCAGTGTTTTCAAATAGATCTTTAAAAGTTATACAATATTTTTTGTCTGTGACCTGCTTAAAATACAACAAACGCAAAATGATGCAATCTTACACAAATACAATTGAAAACCGCATTCAAATATGTTAAGCCATTTCTGAGATAAAAATATTCATAAGTTAAGTAATAATTAAATAATTAAAATATCGTCTAAGGTTGTTTTCTGCAAGATTTAACGAAGCATTAAAATTTAAAACGGTATTAATATTAAAATTGCGCATCTGCAACTACTCATTAGTTGTACTTAATGAGTCACATGTAAACAAGTTACCCCGAACATGACACAAACACTTTCAACATGACACGGGAACAAATGTTTATCTGTCATGTAAATGTTTGCGTTAGATCCATCCTTGTATCATTGCATCTGATGCGATGTATCCTGTCACATCGTAGAAACTCAAGTAGCTGAATCGGAAACAAAGGAGGTCAAGGTTGATTGATTTGATTCGAAAACTGTTTGAAATCTTATGTGAATGCTTACTAGGTAGTCCCAAACCTTTAAGTTATCTATGTAACTTCATACACAAATAAAGACGTTTTGATTTTTGATTTGAATGTATGGTAATAAATTATAATTAGAGTATATAATTAAAATAATATAAAATTACTACTTGATTTAAATATAACGTTAAATGAATTAAAATATGATTGTATATAATCGGATAAAATAATAATAGTTATAACGCTAAAAACGCATAGCTCCACCCTAGAATTCTTTGTCGCGGGTGTCATAGATAACACATAGAGACAATATAAAAGGCAGTGATAACCTAGTGGTTCGAACGTTGGTTTCTCGAACG
>DWPA01000704.1:0-22445 GCA_018251375.1 Calpodes ethlius
GCGGCGGGCGCGCTCCCCGCCACGCCACCGCCCCCCGCGCCCGGGCCCCGCCCGCGCCCTCGCCGCGCGCCGAACGAGAACGGCTCCGTGTCGCCGGAGCGCACGCACATCCACGAGTCGTCGGGACCAGAAAACTCCTGGGCCTCGCCGATCTCGTGTAACCTACGACAAGACAACATATAACAATACTCGAATAATCAAGAAGTACGACGAAATAAGATCACGACTGATACATTTTTTTTTCTAATAGTGAGTTGACGTCGGCCCTAGTGACCTCTGCTCCTTCGCGCGGACCGAGTTACTGCAAGTAACCTACGCGTCCGAACATAAAGTAGCTAGGTGTAAAGTAGACGACCGGCGGGAACGTACTCGTCGGAGGTGGTGAGTATGGTGGTGAACCAGAGCCGGTGGCCGGTGAGGTTGCGCAGCGCGTACGGCACGAAGGGCGAGCGGCGCCGGTGTCCCGCCGGGCTGCCCTTCGGGGACTGCTCCGTCGACGCGCTCTGTAACGCGAAAACTTCCATTACTGCTGCCGGTTGAAATTGGATTTTCATCTTAAAATAAACCCACCTGATGACTTAAATAACGAGATTATTGCTTAGAGTAGTGGTTTTTCAATAAAAGATGTGTGGCTTCCTCGATGATCTATTTTTTAGTTAAAACTGCTAGATCTGATATTAACCGTAAATGTTAAATCTGAAGCGTAATAAGTATAACGCACGGAAATTGCTTTCAACATTCAAGGACTCTTTATTTTCTTATCTGTAGCACTTTTGAGTCCCTTGGATATGGAATATAAAGCAGAGGATAAACGTAAGAGCCTAAAGTTAAATAACGCACGTTAAACATCTGTCAGTCTTCATTTCGCAGTGTCGGTACGTGGGTGTAAGGTTCCCAAATGGTCAAAGCGTTTGAGTGTAGAAAGATAAGGTCGACATTTATGTCGTCGATGAAGCCGGCTCACGAGAACGGCACTGATATATTTTATGGAAGAGAAAATGTTTAATCGAAGGAATACAGCGTGACTGACCGAATACAAAGTACTATAAAAATAAAAGGTAAAAACGCGTTGTAGTGCAAATATTGTGCGTTTGCAAAAGTGTAGTGTTCACCTGCGGCGCGTAGTAGTCGGCGGCCCAGTTGGCGCGCACGAGGCGGCACAGGTCGACGAGCGCGGACGTGACGTTGGTGTTGAGCGTGTCCGCCGACGACACGTCCACCTGCACGCGCCGCAGCGACAGCGCGCTCGACAGCGTGTACTCCCAGCGCGCCTCGAACCGCCACGGCTCCAGCACCGGCTCCCAGCCGGACAGCAGCCGGTTGTAGTAGTCGGCGCTGAGCGCGGCGCGCAGCCGCCCGCCGCCCGCGCCCGCGCCCGCCCCCGCGCCGCGCTCCGGCACCGTGGGGCTGGACGGCGTCGACACCAGCAGCGGGTCCTCGAACGACTCCTCCACCTTGCGCAGGTCCTGGGACGTAGCGTACGACGTGCCTCAGCGGTGGACCGTTTCAATACCGACCGTATGTTCGGTGCGGCTTTTTTACTTTTATCTCGAATTGAACTACATATTATACATATAAATAGGCTAGTTAACGTCACGAGCGTCTCCTAGTAAAGAATGCATATACTTCTACCGAGTGAGTGCGCTTTACCATCTAATAATTTATCGCAACGATCAGGCGGGGTTGTAGTCAAGCACTATTATAAATATGTAAATAAAGAAGTTAACATTCTCTCCCCTACACGTTGTCGCTAGGATTTCCTACATTACACAGGAGGTAGTAAAGTAAGGAGTTACGATGTTTCCCAGGGGGAAATGTACCTGGTCAAGCTGCAGCTCGGCCAGCGACACCTCCAGCAGCGGCACGTCCGAGTCCAGGCAGTCGTCGATGACGCACAGCGTCACGCTCTCCGCGTTCACCTGGACCACACGGTCTACGTCACTTCACATTCACACTTACGGTCAGTGCTAATCGAACTCTAACTACTGAAAATACTACAATCAATATTACTACTAATCTGTTCCAGATTAAAGCAGTTATTTTAGTAGCCGATAACCTAGCAGATGAGGTACCCGCCGCCAGTCAATAAACAAGGTAGGAATCCCCTTGTTATGAGTGAGTTGGGTCAATATCATTGATTTTAAATTGAATCCTAAACCTAAGTGTGATATATTTCACGACACATGAACACAAACAAGGCACCTGGAGAGCTCGAAGCGGCCAGATGTGGTCGCGCGGCGGCTCGGGCGGGGGCGGCGGCGGCGGGCGGGCCCAGCGCGGCGCCAGCAGCCGCGGCCGCGGGGACACTCCGCCCAGCACGCCGCTGCTCGGGCTGGCGGCGCGCATGTGCACGCTGTTCGCGGGCGGATCCGTCGAGCCCGCCTGAGATTCGGTTTTGCCTGCAAAAAATTTTTCATAAATTGACTTGCATAAAGTGCTACAACAGATTTATGCCAAGTAACATGACGAACGTGAACGTAAGAGATGTAAGTTACATCAATGAGTATTAAGGAACCTACTTGAATATTTAATGTTTGGTTAATTTTCAGTTACAAACAATCGTGGATTAATTCAGTTCGTTCCGTCCATCAAACCCACCGAGCGGCGCGAGGCCGCGACGGCTCCGAAGATGTCGTGGACCGTCAGTCCCACTATGATCGGTTAAGTAGGTCTCACCCGAGAGCGCGACGCGCGCCTGCTGCGGCAGCGAGTGCAGCATGGCCGCGAACATGCGCATGTCGTGGTAGGACAGCCGCAGGTTGAGCGCGCCCGTTGATATCTGGGGACGGGACGTTACACTCGTTACGTTGCACACGATCATAATGGACAAGCGACTGATGAACTGAATTCAGGAGTCGCTGATATCCTCAGCATTGGTTGCAAATTAATAGTTTATATTATTAAAATCCAGACTAACGTCATAATGTGCATTAAATTTAGCTTTGTAGAGTGTAGTGGCGTAGAGCATAACCCATCGTGCTGCTCTAGTGCGGGTTAGCGGAGGCGTTGGTGGCAAACCAGGAATCCGGCAGATGTCAGATAAATCTAAATAAATGATTACCACTAGCGGTCACCCATGCAGCTACCGGTGGTTCCCGCATTTGCTTAACTCGGCGAATTATTTATTCATTTATTTAATTATAATTTAAAATAACACTGGTGTGCGTGCAAGCGTGATCGCGCGCGTTTCTGTGTGCCTGTATATGTATTTTATGTCCTTTGTACTGACGTGCAGCAGACGGTCTCGCAGCGTGGCGGTGAGCGCCGCAGGGTCCAGGATGGCGAGAGCAGTCTCCTCCTCCAGCCCCAGCACGCAGGAGAACACCTCCAGCTCGTTGACCTCGCACACCAGCGCCGGTTCCTCGCACGCGCCGCCCCCGCCGCTCGCGCGGTACGTGATCACGGTCGTACTCTGCATCCGACGTGCTATTATTAGTTATAGAGAAAACGACGACTCCGAAGACAACATTTACCAGCAAAGCATATCGTTAATAGTGTTTATAAAAGTAACTAAATTTATATAAAGAATTATTAGAATAATATTATTTCGTTTTTTTTAATTTTATATTATTATTTTTATTTAATATAAATGTATTATGTTGCAAATATTTAAGTTTAGATATTTAAAGTAAAGTTAATACTTTTTTTGTAATTTTATTAAAAGCAATCAAAATAATAATACCATTATATTTATATCAAGCTAACTGGTACCGATGCTCGTGTTGCATCCTGCCGAACAGCGGATGGTGCAACGGAACCACGTACGACGCTGGGTCGTATACCTAACTAGCACCCTCCTTAGTTTCCGCATTTCGGTCGCAGGCTCGGAGCCAGCAATGATGCCCACGCTACTAAAAACAAGCAACCCGGTGCCCGTGAGGAGACCGTGCGCTCACCTTTAGTATGACAGCATTAGTGTCCCACACTGAGGCGTCCTCCACCAGAACCAGCTGCGAGTCCGTGATGTTCAGCTTCAGCTCCATGTGGCCCGCGTGACCGGCGGGCGGGGCGCTGCCGCCGACTGCGCCCTCCAGCGAGAGGTCTTCGCTGTCACATTAAAACGTAAGTTAACGGGCGGCCGATCCGGGTCAGTTGATGAAACGGAGACAAACCGTGTACGTACAGGTGCAGGTGGTCAGGGTCGGCGGGCGGCGGCGGCGCCTGCAGCAGCAGCTGGCCGGCCGCCTCCCACCAGTCCAGGATCGCCATCAGCCGCATGTTGTTGACCAGAATCGTGTACGCCGACGACTCCTGCCGCTTCCTGCGCTCACCGTGCAGCGTTAACGACTTACTCTCGCTTAACTGTAGCGAATGATATAGTACGAGAAACAAAACATTGCGCCATCAATGTAGATGTCGCTCGACATACAATTACCAATTATAACTTCAAGATATCACATAATAGAATATTTGTTTTTCCAATTTTCGGTAAAATATGAAGAAAACATTTTTATCGTATAATTTTTCTTGTAATCATCTATCAATAATATAATAAATTTTAAACGTTTTAAATATTTTTTTTTTAACGAATTCCAGAAGTGAATGTTTATCCAGTGAATGCGGAACACGAGAACCGACCTGGCGTGCACCTCGGCCTGCACGCTGTGGCGGTGGTCGGGCAGCGGCTGCACGATGTGACTGAACACGTTGCCGCGCCGGTTGGCCGGCTCCGCCGCGAACCGCGTGTCGCTCACCAGGATCTCCTGTCGGCGCGCCACGACTGAATACACTCCGATGGAAACAATTAAAGGAGAAGCTCCCGTATAAGGATTACTATCGATGTAGTCGGCTCGATATTTTGGTCATATTGAGGCGACAGATAATATACGGATATTTTCGCTCGCCTGGACGGGTCGCTACGTCGCCGACCGCAAAAATGCAATTACACGGTATGAATTTACATACTTATTATGCACACGTGTAAGCGTTTTTACTTCATTCTAGTAAGTGAGTCGATGCAACGTCGAAGCGAGGGTGAAAGGTGAGGGGTGCGAAGTGCGAAGTGCGGGGTGCGAAGTGCGGGGTGCGACGCTAACCTGCGAAACGAGGTCGATGTCCTGGCTCAGGTCGGAGTAGTTCTCGACGAGCAGCCGCGACTTGATGAAGTTGATGCAGGCGAGCGGCGGCTCCGAGCGCGCGCCGCGCAGCGTCACCATCACGTCCTGCAGGTCCAGCTTCATGGACCACGTCGGCCACACCTGCCGCGCGCGGTGGAGGGAAGGATCGATACGTTACACATTCTACTGTTTGCATAATTACTCGACGTTAAAATTGTTAATGTAACTCGAAATAGAACCGGCGACCTGATTCGCGGCGGCGGGCGCGGCGGAGGGCGCGGGCGGCGCGGGCGGCGGCGGCAGCAGCTCGGTGCAGGGCTCGGCCAGGTTGTGCGCCAGCACGCCGCGGATCAGCTTGTACTGCGCCGCGTCCAGCGACAGCTGCAGCGTCGTCAGCGTGCCCTGCAGCGTCACGTCCGGCACTGCGCACCCAACGCGACAGAGTTATCCGACGTCGGATCGTTTTATTATGGTATATAGAACGGTACATTTCACACGTGGAATAAAATGCTGCAATTGGAAAGGCTGGGTGTCCAATAAATCCAAGCAAAGTAAAACTAGAAATCGAGCTAAAAGGAAAATATAACAACCTAAACTGTAGGCAACATACGGCGCCGACGGGGGCAATCCTACATCTTATTTACTACTAGAACTTTAATATGCCTACTTTAACGTTTGGCACTCGCCGTCGCACCATTAGCCGGATATCGTGTTATCGATATTCAATCGACATAATTATGTAATGTAAAGCTACTGTTAGTGATTTTTCAATGTTAAATTTTAACGAAATAAATACCTTCTGTCACACTTCCATCACCATACAAACAAAAGTTACATTCGACACGATGCTCACGCACCGCCCGTGTCGTACTTGCATATTGAAAGGACCGAATGGATCCGCGACGGACCGAACGAGAGAACTCACCGTCGTGCTTGTCCTCGAGGCTGGTCTCGAGCGCGAGCGTGAGGCTCGCGGGCGCGGGCAGCAGCGGAGGACCGCGGCGGCGGACGCGCAGGCCGCGCCCGCCTCGAGCGCACCACAACGCCACGCCCTCCAGCCGCACCGAGCGCACGTCGAGCAGCGACCGATGGGCTGTTGAGCGAGAATTATCGAGGGTGGTCCCGTCGTCCGAACGAACATAATTATGTCCTGTCGGGCCGACTTCCGTTCGACTTCGGTTCGACCTTTCATCTCTGTGACCGAAGCTAGACAAAATAAGTTTTTAAAAAGTATACGAAAAGTGAACTTTTAAAACGTGCACTGACGGTTGTCGGGGTGGAGTAGCGTGCTGACGGTGGCGGGGTCGCCTGCGCGGAGGAAGCAGTTGTCGAGCTGCAGCTGCTGCAGGTCCACGGCCAGCGCGGCGCGGCTGCGGCCCGACACCGGCACCACGATCACCGGCGCCGACACGCGCACGCGCAGCTTCATACGCGCCGGCGCCGACCAGTCCACCACCACGCTCGACACCTGCGCGCAGAATTAAAACGTCGGTCTCGTTTCGCCGAAAATTAGAAAAGCGTAAACGCAAAATTACGACCAAAACACGAAACGCATCTGCCGCTGGAATTTTTTTTTTTCCGCAAGTGCAATTTCAGCGACGACATCAAAATATAAATTAAACAAATACAACTAATATTGCTACAATTTGCAGCACAAAGATTGTGGCTTTGGTTCGACGTAGGGACACTAGTCATGGCGGTAGGGGAATGACCACCAACCTTCCGCCTGGCCTGCACGAGGACGCGGCGCAGAAGGCCGAAGTCCCGGGCGAAGGCCTGCAGTTCGAGCACGAAGCGGCGCGTGTGCACGTACGTGAGCGGACCCATCTCCAGCGCCAGGCTGGTGTCGTGGCCCGCCGCCGCCGCCTCCGCCGCGCTCAGCCTGCAACACCCTCCCAACGGCTCAGTCACCGCCGGACTCGTCACCGGCCATATATAATATTGGGTACATTAGCGACGGTGGGTCAATATTAATAATAAGTTCCTATTTAACATTACAGAGTTAAAAAATTCACACCTTTCATACGAAATCGACCACGTGATCGAGATAAAGAGACCTCAATCAGTAGACAAAGAGACCCCAACCAAAAGGACCCCGGTTCGTAACAATAACTTAGTAATGGTCTTTAATAATTATTTTTTAATCGAAATTTGTAACAGATTATTATTATTATTATTTGTGTCTCATTCGTATAACCGATGTAACATTGTACAAGCGTCTATTATTTTCCGTGTTTTTGTTCAAAATTTAAATAATATTTAACTTTGAATTAATAAAAAGGCTTAAAAATTTTTAAAGTCTGAAGACTTTTGTGTTACATGTACTTTTTAAATATTTTAAAATTTTTTAAATCATTAAATTAAGAAAATAATATGTTCGTCAATGCAAAGTTATGTCGATCAGAAAAAATTACATCTGTCAAAAGATCACGCTATTTTGTACAGGGTACAAGAAAAATGTATTATTGTTAATAAATTACTACATGCATATCATATTAAGATATCACTAATTTTTTTTTAACTTAGTTGTTAGCTTTAGTGTGTTAGAACTCTAGCTACATATATATGCAACAATAAATAAATCCCCCACCGATGGTATTCTATGGTGAGTGCGTGCGTCGTCCTGGTTCTGAGACGGTCCCTCCAGAGAGGCGCGCGCGGCGTGAGGTCGGACAGCGCCAGAGCACCGAGCCGTGCTTGTACGCTACGGCCGCCGCCAGCGTGCCCGCGCACGTGCACGCGCGCCCGCGACACCAGAGCGCGGCACGCGTCTCCGCGCACCCCCACCACCACCACCGACAGCGAGCGGACGCTCATCTCGGTCTCGCTGGCCACCCCGCCCTCTACCATGGGCGAGTTCGGATCCGCTGCGTCGTAATAAATGGGATAGTCAATAAAAATTGCGTTATTATTTGACAATTTCGAGGGCGCGATCTGGGCTAGTATCACTTACGAGCGGGTCGATGCTGCTCGGCAGCGGGCGAGGTGGCGGGAGGATCGTCCCCCGCAACGCCGAAGAAGTCCAACACCGCCACCCAGCTGTCGATGCTCAGCACCAGCTTCAGGCAGTTGAACTCCACCTTAGTCGACTTGCCCACCTACGTCGACCAAAATATTAGTCGGCAGCGTTTCACAAGTAGTAAATGCTTGTCACAAATGTTGCCGCTGAGGGCCACACGTCACCTTGTCGTAGAGATCGTGGAAGCGCGGATGCGTGTGGCTGCGCGTGTGCACGGAGAGCCACACCAGGTTGCCGGCGCCGCACTCGCCGGGCGCGGGCTGCTCGGGCGAGCACGGCGGAGTGGCGCACGCACTCTCGCGCTTCTCCCGCCCGCCGCGCGCCACGCGCTCCCCGCGTCCTCCTCGCTATACAGTAGTACATTGCACCTTGCATTATTTTTTATTAGGACAAGGGTTACGAATTTAGTGCAAACAAATTTAGTGCTCAGATTGAAGCTACGTTTAATTAGTGTGTAATGTCTATTCCGTAAACGTGATACTAAAATGTTACTACAAATGTAGAAACTATATGATAAATTCAAAAGCATTCATAAAGATTCGTTTATGAAGTATGGATGCGACGTCCAAGAAAGAAGGGATGTAGAGGAGTAAGGTTGTGGTCGATTGAACCTCTCGATCGGACGCGCCCTCGCCGACGTGCAGCTCGCTGGGCAACGACGTGGAGTTGGGCTTCATGTACTGCAGCGAGCTCGTCACCGACACGTCGTCGGGGAACTCCGTCACGAAGTCCGGACACGACTTGGACACGTATACGGCCTTCGGCGGCATCGGCGGCGTGTGCGACACCATCAGCATGCGGTGTTTCGAGTCCGGCTCCTTGGTCAGGTCCTCCATTGTGATCGAGTGGAGCGACACCTGGTAAAAGAAACTTTCATTGAAGCTTTCGCTTCGACTTCACTATTTCTCGGTTGGCCACTTCAAAATCGCCGGTAATGTAACATTCTAAAGCGGTGAGTGACGGTCGACGCTACCATTCTGTCGACGTAGATCCAGGCGAGAGTGGTACCTGTAGGGTGGTCTCGTGCGGGTGCAGGTGGTCGTGCTGAAGCGAGAACTCGCGGAAGGTGAGCGCCACCAGGCTGCGTTCGCCGCCGCCTAGGTCCGCGCGCAACTCCACCGTGAACGTCGCCAGCTCGAAGGTCACTGGAGAGGGAACGCCGTTACGTCAGTTGAGTCATGTACGCTACACGTATAATACGCTGATCTCGGAATGATGTAACGTATATAACATTCAATGTTAATAAGACCTAACTAGACTAAAAAATACATTACTTTTATTAATCATAATATTACAGAAAGTGCACCTGTGAGTGGCGTGTGGGGCGCAGCGCGCGGCGCGTGTGTGGCGGTGTGCGGCGGCGGCACGGCCAGCACGGCGGCGCGCAGCGCGGGGTCCAGCTGCAGCGTGGGCACGGCCGGCTCCACGAGCGCGCTGCTGCTCGCGCCCACGCTCGCCGATACCTGAATGTATCGACACTGAACTTTGACCCGAATACGATGACTTTTCATTTCATAAGTGTCGCTATTGAACCCCTTCTCACCCTATGTATCATGGGGATGGAGCAAACTTTGGTGAGAAAATATTACTGGATTATCAATATCTATATTTACAAGATACCTCGGCGTGTGCGGATGCGGCGGCGGCGGCGTCGGCGTCGTGGTCCGCCCCGCCCACCCAGCGCAGCGTGTCCAGCAGCTGCTCGTACTGCTCGCGGCTGGCCGTCACGTGGAGCCCGCCCACCACCTTGCCGCTGACGGAGCACTGCCAATCAAAATTTTAGACGCTTATCGATCACCGAAAACATCGACGTTTCACGAGTGGGCAGAGACGCTCACCGTGGGTCCGTCGAGCAGGTCCTCGTAGTCGACGGCCAAGTGCAGCTCGGTGTCGTGCAGCACGGGCCGGCCGCGAGCCACGTCGTACATCTCCGCCATGCTGGCGACGCCGGCGGCCAGCTGCTGCCGCAGCTGCTCCTCGTTCACCTCCAGCTACACATATAAATAAACCGTACAACTCATCTCAGAACCTGTCAACTTACTGAAGTAATATTTATGTCTCAGGTGGAAACCTAAATGTCTACTTTAACGTTAAATACGTATACATGTTATGCCACAACACAATATCATTAAATTTTAAATATAATATAAAGATATTTAAACCCTCTCCTGATCTTCCTATTACGAGTGTACGGGCCACAAGAGGAGACGGCGAGCAGATCGAAAATGAACACGAGAGAGGCTACAGCGCTAAAGGTGAACATGACAGCCAACATAAGGCACTCACAGAGACGAGCGAGATGTCCCGCACGCGCACGCCGTAGTGCGCGCGCGACGGCGCCCCGGGCCGGTTGGACAGGCTCATGCGGCCCAGGTGCGCCACGAACACGGCGGGGCTGTGCGCCGCGCGCGCAACCACCGCCACCGGCGACTCCAACTCCACGCTCACGCTGCAACACCACATTACCGTTAGTCCTCCTTGTCCGCAGCCAGCGGACGTCTACTACTAATATCGTTTAACATCGAAACTTATTAAAAATGACTCGTGCAATGAATAAAAGATGACATATAAATGGCGAAGACCTGAGGACGATGCTCTCGTCGTCGTCGGGCTCGTCTAGCGAGCAACCCACGCTGGCGGTCCGCCGCCGCGGGGACACGCCCTCCATCGATTGCGCCAACCGCGGGTTTGCGTACAGTGAGTCACCCCTGCAGATATATGGAACGATAACAAACATGCCAAATTTATATAATACAATCACAACGCATGTAAAAACACCACAACTTAAATAGTTCCACGACACCGGCGGTACATTTGTAATGTAATCAAAGGCAAACATCTGTGAACATCTAATATTCGTATCAAAAGATAAATGATAAAAAATTATACGAGTGAGCGACCTGGGGTGCACGAGGCCGATGGCCATGTCGGCGGCTGCGGCGCGGATGGAGCGGCCCAGGTTGGCCAGGTACTGCTGGAACTGCGCCAGGCACGAGCGCAGCTCCCGCAGCAGCGGGCCCGAGTGCGTGTACCACACGCTGGCCACGTGCACGCCAACCTTCACCTCCACCACTGCACGTTACAAACCAACTGAGTTACGATTATGACACCAGGGGATTCATTGACTGATATCACTGCCATATCTAGCTAGTCACTTAACACGTTCAAACGAAACCAGGAAATGTAGCCCGCAAATTAACCCGCTAATTGACGCGTTAATTGAGACGGATTCGGGCATTGCCGTTCACATTGAGGTTAATGCCGGTGTGACAATTAGAAGACCATGGCTTTATCAGGTTAAATTTATAATAAATAATCGTGGGCAGGTCGGGGGGCGTTAAGGACATGCAATATACATAACATAAATGTAATCAAAGTTACAAGGAATCCCGAACGTAGGATTTAGGCCGAAACCTGAGCCATTTTTTAATATCGGAATTCTTGAATCGCACCTAGATACTAGCACTATTTCTGAATCTTGGACCTTATTATGATTACACTGGTCAACAAAAAAAATGTTTTTGTCACACGAAAACTTATATTAAATTTTGAATATACTAGTGCTTACTTATAACAATGCAAACTACTTACTGATGAAGTATGAATTATATTTTGATCTTACCGACCAATTTTATATAATGACAACACTGCAACGCGCTGGCGACACCGACGCTACGTACGTCGTAAAAAGTCGCTTCAAAATCAAACAAATGTATATATATTTTTGCCTATCTATATATATTTGTAAATCATCATTATAGTGTATAACCAAGAAACAAAATCATTTTTTAATTTGACAAGATCACAAACAATAATAAATAAATATATTTTTCTCCCACAAAAAGAAGGAACTTGAAAAAAAAAAAGAAAAATAAAATAAATAACCGGACCGAGATTTGAATCCGGGTTTCCTGCATTTTAAGGCGACACACTTCCCGACCGAGCTATTTTGACTTCGACAGTGACGACGAAATTTAGCTTTATATTATAAAGACTGGCGCGAATTAGGGTAGGCCTATGTCCAGCAGTGGACCTTTAAAGGTTGTTAGATAGATATATTCTAATCATATTGAAGGAGATTTTTTTTTTCAATGAAAATACATTTAAAACGACATTTTCTGAAAAAAAAAACCTAGCTAAAACGATTTATCGCCCCCGAAACTCCCTGAATACAAATTAAAAAAAAATGTTGGAGCCGTTTCCGAGATCGTTGATATATATATATATATATATAAAAGGATTGCTCGTTTAAATATATCAGATATATAAAATGTAAATTAGTAAAGTACAGAAGTTATACGTACAGTTGTCGAAATAAAGTTTTTCGTACAAAAACGCTTTTGAAGGCTAGATATAGTTGTCATAAAAAAACAGGACGTGATTGGAGGGAAATTATATGTTTTTTTAATGAAGGGTTGCCAACATAAAATAAATCACCACTAAGTTCATGTGATAAAAACAATGTTGACCAGTGTTATTTGTACCAGTACTCATCTCGCAAAGGTTTTGTTTTGGTCACCAATGTTTACGGTGATGATAAAAACTATAAAGATTTGAAATTCGTCAAAGGTTCGTCACCTGGCGGGTCAGTTCCGTCAGAGGGTTGCACCGTCCTGGCGATGGAGAAGAGCAGCGCTTTGTCGTCGGGCGCCAGGTGATCCTGGTGAGCGTGGGCGTGGGCGTGGTCGTGGTGGGTAGGCGTGCGGCCGGCGCACAGGATGCGCGTGTGGAGCCCCGCCCCCTCGCAGAGGGACACCACCTGCACGCCGCCGAGCGAGCCGCTCACTTCTACTCGAGGACCGTCTACGTGGGCAATAGCGATTTCATTACGTCATTGTTTTCCATTTAGATCTTACCTAAACCTTTTATTTAATGTGGATGCGTCGCCGACCAAAAATTACAAGAGAACGAGCAATGAGTAATCTGGCTCTCAAGTCCCCGCCAGGAGCACCACGAGGCTCCTAGGGGCTGGAATCATTTTACTGCGGGCTGCTCAAATATACGCGTACTTCGCATACAAGGGTACCTCTGACAAAATGACAGTACGCAATGGACGGTAATGACAAGAATTCTTCTACTGACTCTCAAACATTAGGAATACATCCATGCTTGACTCAAGGACAATTCTGTCGTAGCTGAGCAGTTGGTTACCGAGGGTAGCCTGGATGCGCGCCTCCCCAAGCGTGGCGGTGGCCACCTTGCTGGCGGCCAGCACCAGCAGCACGCCCAGCCGGTGGAAGTCGAAGGTGATCTCGGTGCGCACGCCGCGCTCGCGCTGCGCACACACACTCACTCGGTCATATAATTAAATGGACAGGTGACAAAAAAATACAAAAAAGGGAGTAGCACGGGTTAATTTGGTGAAGTATTTCCCCAGCTCTTATATTGACTTCTTGATGGCCCCGTAGGCTAGTCGGCAGTGACCCTGCCTGCGAAGCGAGGAGTCCCGGGAAGGGGTTCGATTCCTGGCCGACGCAGATGTTTATGCGACAGATAAATATTAGGTCTCGAGTCATGGGTGTTAGTGACGTGTTATTTGTGTTGTCCATGCCGCCCGCGACACAGGGGAGCCTACTGCAGGGGTATGAGTGTGTTAACGTTTATGTTTAAGTTATATTATTTCATTAGAAGTTTGCGATTTATTAGGCACATTCTCATCCAAAGCCACGCTTATCCACGCTTCACAACTAATATATGCTTATCATTTACATGATAATATTCAAACAAAATGCGACCAATAACTATTCCTTTCTAAGTTTTCCATCACAAATAGGAGAAGTCATTTTATACGAATAATATTTTTTCAATGTACCCCTAATTTATGAGATATCTATAACTTATGATGAAAGTGTGGTTTGTATATATTTGTAATCGCTACGTATACTAAGGCTCCAATGTCAATAAATTAATATAACAAACTATTGTGCTTAAATCAAAGCGGAATAAAACTTTGAAGGATCTGCCAGCACTCGTCACGCAGCTACTGGCCTGACGATAAAACTTAATCGTCGAACCGAACTTGAGACGAGCTGGACGCTTTAAATCTCCTTTAGTATAAACATTACTAGAGAACCTGGGGCTCCGCGGGCTCCACGGGCTCCACGGGCTCCGCAGGCGGCTCGGGCGGCTCGGGCGGCGCAGGTGGCGGCTCGGCGGGCGGCTTGCCGGCGCCCAGCACGCGGTGCGCAAAGCCGATCAGCTCTACGATCGTCTCCTGGTTCGCTGCCATCACATTACGTTTTTATAAACTTAATTCGGCGTATAAACGACTCCAATCATCTATTGATCTCAGCCAACCTCTCCGGCTCGTGGCCCACCTTATGGACGACTCAACCCCGGCGCTACCGATACACAATGATGGGTGAGTCAACTACATATCTAAATATCGAACCTCGAGTAAAACATACCGATGACGTCCAAGTTGTTGAACAGAATGTTAGCGATCCTCAGGTCCTCCGAGTCTCCGTCGCCCTTCACGAAGCACAGCTCTATCGCTATGAGCGCCTCCGAGTCGACGAGGCCGGGCGCCCAGCCCCCGCCGCCGGCCCCGACCCCGCCCGCGGCCCACGCGCCGCCGTCCTCGCCCCACGGGCCGTCGGCGGTGCCGAACGCGTTGCCGCCGCCGCTCAAGCTGGCCCCCGTCCAGGTCGGCGGAGGACTCACGCGGTCCGGCTCGAGATCTATAATGACACGGAACGCTTCCGTTACCTTCAATTAGGCGTAAAATTTTATCGAAGTAAACTACCCGGCTACAAGTTGCACCAGTCAGCGGTGACGGTTGAATTGAGTAATTTTTTCACAACTAAACGAGCGAGCGAGATGAGCACTCACTGTGCGCGTGGTGCAGGCTGTAGATGGCGCGGTGCAGCGCGAGCGGCGTGGGCGCGGGCAGCGCGGCGCGCGCGTCCGGCGAGGCGGGCGACGTGGGCGACGTGGGCTCCGAGCCGCGGATGCTGCCCGACGCGGTGTCCATGCTGCGGACACGCGGGATGATTAGCGACGCGGGAGTGACCGCGGCGAGCGAATGCGAGCGCGGGGGCAGCTACTTACCCGACGTGCTTATGGCTGGCGACGAGCAACTCGAAGTCGGGCCCGTGCGTCTGCAGCGCGTCCACCAGCAGCAGCGAGTGCACGGACAGCGACAGCGAGGTGTCGGCGGGCCGCGCCGCCAGCGCCGCGCGCACGCCCATCACCTGCACCTCGGCGATGCTGCGCCCGCGGGACTGCACCTGCATCCGAATACGTTAAATCGCGGCCGGCTCCAGCTGACTAGAAATGAAGCAAGCAGGTGATACGTTACGGAACAAATTCCCAAGTGCCAGCCTACGGGAGGAGTTTATAAATAATTATTAATTATTCCCCGTGGAAATAATGTACTGTAATGAAAGCGAGACTGAGGTTCATAACATAACATATTCTTTATTGTCTGTAGCAATAAACAGAAAAATATATATTTCATGTATGAACTTTACGAAAATTGTGAGATATTTGTCGTAGGGCACCACGAGCGATCAGGAGGTTCAACACACAAGGTAGCTGCCGGACGACCCATTGTTGGATCATCAAACTCGATGTACACATTCAGTAGTTAAGCATTGTTTATCGTACGAATCCTGACACTACTGCTAGGGTATTGTTATCACGAGGAGACTCCACATTTCACGACGCTTAATGGCAATACTATGAAACGCAGTAAACGTATTCAACATAACAACTATAAATAATTGCCACCGTAGTACCTGATCTTGCCTCGTGATTAGTATGGAAAACTAGGCCAGATGTGATAAAAAATACATGGTGCTATACTTCTATAAGTATAAAGAAGAAGAGAGAAAAAAGGAAGAAATGTAATTTTTGAAGTAGTTCAGGGCTTCCCAATTTATCATGAGATTGTTGATACGCTACAAGTAAAATACCTCCTATACACATATTCGAGGTTACCTCGAGCGACATCTGGTCTATGGCGAACTGCAGCACGAACAGCGTGGCGTTCTGGTGCGCCGACAGCTCGGAGCGCTCGCTCTCCGAGCACTCGCTGCGCTCCTCCGCCTCGGCCGCGTGCGCGCGCTCCCCGCTCGGCGCCTCCTTCCACCTGCACGCGCATGCATGGTATATTGTCCACTGGTAACAGAAGATGGCGGTGTCTATCTTTGTGAATCACGCTAACGATTTTTACATGTAGACTATATAAGTTCAATTGTTGAAATAAATGACTCACTGAGGAAGGTTTTTTGTCGCTACCCACCGACCCGTACAACGATCCACGCGCTCCACCTATCGATCCGCCTTGTACCGTCTAACCAAGGAGAAACTAGATATGGCCGACTCTCGACTTCTAAGGAGAACTTGAACTCGAACATTCCATATTGGAGGCCGAGGTGAATCGTTAGGCGATAGCTGCTTTGGACTCCGTCGGTTAGATTCGGTTAATAGCGGACGTGATGGACATAATTGCATTTGGACGGCCGGTCAAGTCGCAAGCAATTGTACCCGCCGCGTTTGCAACATTTCGATCGCGGAAAAGAGGTCGAGGTGCTCTAAGCGTGGTAAGGTGTAACCGGTAAGGACGAACTGGTCGGCGGCGGAGGAGGCGGCGGCGTGCAGCACGGCGCGCACGGCGGCCAGCTTGTGCTCGCTGAGGTGCACGGTGAGCGCCGGCAGCGAGCCGCACAGCGCGGCGCGCGGCCACTGCGGCTCGCTCGTGGCCACCACGCGCCGCTCCGCCTGTCGATGTAGCAAGCGGTTATGTAATTAGTTCAATGGAGCGCCAACCATTATTGTCTCGCAGCGCCCCGGCCGCGCGCCGTATCCCCCTATCCTAACCAATCGAGGCTATCGTATCCACATATAAACTTTCATGTATATTTACGCACTGCATGTACGGTACGTGGTCCATTACAAACTGTGTAATTTTTCCAGAGGATGAGAATACGGGGCCGATTCCGTCCCGATGGAATCACCGACAAATTTTGAAAAAACCTACTGTTTGACTTTAAAGTAATCAATTCCTGTTTTCATATTCGACACTGACCTGGAGGGATATGCTGAACCGGTCCAGCAAGTGGAGCGCGGAGGTGGTCTTGGTGTGCGCATACTTCCAGTTGTCGCGAGCGCGACCCACCAAAATTTGCAAGTCGCTCAACTCGATATTGTACCTAAGGATATTGCAAGCAATTAATAAAAAGAGCTGCGAGCGTGTTTCGTTAATCTAAGCCGCTTACGACTTTCGTCGTCGTCGACGTCGACGAGAGGGGTGGGCGGTACCTGTCGTATAAGCTGGAGTGCAGGTGGTCGACGTCGATGGGCGGCGGCGGGGCGGGGCGCGCGGGCGGCGAGGCCGGAGACAGCGGGCTGCCGGGCGGCGTGGAGCACGGCGTCATGAACATCTCTGCGAAACACGATTAAGTGAGATTAGCTACGGGCGCTCCTCCCCAGCCGTTTTGCGGTGACCGGACGCGGGGTACCTTCGTCGTCGTCGTCGTGCTCGGGGCGCGGCGGCGGGCGCGGCTCGGGCAGGTGCGCGTTGGCGAGGCGCAGGCGGCCGAAGTCCAGCACGATGACAGGCGCGTCGCGCGAGCACAGCTGCTCCACCAGCAGGATCTGCGGTGCCGAGATGTCCAGCTCCACCGCCCAGGAACCGCGCGGTCCCTGCACGCGCATCGTGGAACAGTAGAGTACGTGACCGGCCAGCAAACGAGAAGACAGCGCACCTAACTACCGGCGATCATCGTCGCCCTCGTTTCCGAGTAGAACTCACCGGCCGTCGCTGGTGATGGTGGTGCACGAGGCGGTCCCACTGCGTCATGAGCCGCGCTCGCGTGTGGTCGCGCACGTGCGCGATGGCTCGCTGCGCGCCCGCGCCGCCCGCCGCCCGCACGAAGCGCGCCGCCCAGCGCGCCGCCGCCTGGCTCCACACCACCTCAATCGACCGCGACTTTACCCGCAATCTGACGATTGAGACAAACAACAGGAAGACGCGCCGAATTAGATGAAAAGGAGCTTTCAAGAAATACGCATTTATAATAAATCGACTGTCGACCTTCCCGTTAGAAGGCTACGCTTTTACCTAACAAATCACGAACCAGGACAGACCAGCGATTCCTTCCTGTTTCATTTCATAAAATCCGAACTAAAGTTCGCTCCATGAACGCGTAGGGAGCGAGAGGCGGTGTACCTGTAGTCGGCCGCCAGACCCGCCGGGCGCCTCTCGTAGCTAAGCTGGAACAGCGGCTCGGCGGCCGCGCCGGGGTCGTGTGGGCTGTCCGCGCGCCGCCACGCCCCGCCCGCCGCACCACCCGCCCCGCCCAGACCCTCGCGAATCATGCCCTGTTTTAACATAACGTAACCATTTTAGTTCACGGAGCGCCAATTTTTCTTTTATATAAAACAAGCAAATTACTAATTAGAGGGATTCGTGGAAAGCCCTCGATAGGTGAAATAATAATAATTTTGATGTTAATACAATGACATGTACGTAGATGTAGCTCGGACATAAGTAATATTGAAGTGGGTACCTGCGGCGCAACGAGCACGGGGAACAGCGAGCGCGGCGTGATGCGCTCGCGCAGGCACAGCGCGCCCAGCGACACGTTCAGCGAGTGCGCGCCGGCTCGCGGCCGCGACTCCACGCGCACCAGCACCGCCGAGAACTGCAGCTCCACGCCCTCCCCCGCACCGCCCGCGCTGCCCACGCCGTCCGGGCCGCTGGACGCAGATACATCCACAATACACAATACACTCATCATTATAACAGTAAATCCGGGCCGCTGGGCTCGGATCTCCTCATTGTGAGGGGTACAGGCCGTAGTCCACCACGTTGGCCGACAACTATGGTGTGCACGTTTCCTCACGATGTTATGATTTATCGAAACAAATGATAATTAACTTGTAATACGCGCATAACTTTTTGAAAATTAGTGGTGCTTGCAGGATTCGAACTCACGCCCTAACGTTCGGGAAACCAACGTTCGAACCACTAGGCTATCACTGCATAATCCATTAACGTCTGTGTTTGTGTTTTTTTTATGGTAATTCAACATCTATTTTGGTATTCCAGATATTAGAATGACTAACTTAGTCTCGTCTTCGGACTCCGTGCACAAGTCCAGCGAGCCCTTCTCCAGGTTGAACTCGAACAGGCCGAACACGGCGTCCCGACGGAGCAGCGTGTTGTCGTCCAGCGAGTCCGCGATCACGTCCAGTATCTCGTCCTCCAGCCGCGGAGCGCCCGCGACGCCCGGCGGGGGGACGGGAGCGGTAGCCTGCGTCGGAGAACTTAGGGGCGTGCTCGCGATCGGCGAAGCGGGGGCGTACCATCCCCACCACTGTGGGAACCAGCGCACCAGAACGCTCCGTCCGGAGCTGGCTTGCTCGGGCGTCGACTCCGGCGTCGATACGGGAACTTTGCGCATGGCGATCTGTTAACGTGCCACGGGCGTTATCTAAAAACTTTATTGATCTTAATATATATATAAATAAGGATGTTTGAATATATATCAAATCGATAAAGTCACTATTTGACTGATCATTATGAAAATTGGTATATATATATATTTTTTTTTTTCCACGGAGAAGGTTTATATGCTATGTTCATTCGTGTAATTAGCCACCAGGCGACGCTGTTGACTTCCGGTCCATCCAACCGATTGCCATAGAAATTGATATGGCCATGTAGTTTTTCTAGTCGTACATAAATGGGAGTGTGATGTACGTCGTGTACCTCTCTCAGCGGCTTGAGCACGTTCAGGGGCATTCCCCACTCGTACTCGTCCTTGGCGGCCTTCTTCTCCGGAGGCAGCGTGCCCGCCGGGTTGCTGAGAATGGTCAGACAGATGTCTACGTACTGAACCGTCCGCCGCGCTTGCTCCAAACAGGACTCCCAGCTCGGTTTCGGATCTAGCCCTGTCACACATTAATAAAAATCAAGTTAGTAACTTTATTGACAGTAAAACTTTATGTCGAAACGAATTTAAAAAGAGATTGAGTATGAGAGAGACGATTCTATTCACGAGACATGGACAAGGGAAATCACGTAACGTAATGGTACTCACAGCGGTGGTGCGGCGCGTGCGCTCGCAGCGCGTACGCCCACCAGGCGCGTGCGTGCCCGCGCAGCGGCACGTCCGGTCGCAGCGCGCGCACGTCCCGCAGCCGCGCCACGCGCTCCAGCCCGCGCGTGCACCCCGCCATCTCGCGCCACTGACGCTACGCACAAAAATATAACTTCAAAAGATCGTAGCACTCGCCAAGTTATACTAACACTGCAATGTGTTAACATTCATATATTAATAGCACATATTATACACATTTATCCCACCAAGGCGCCGACCTGACACTGAAAACTTACTTTTCATTCATTTATCACTTTCAAGTTCATTTGTTATTAAAGTAAATAAAATTTTGTCATGCAGTTTAACGTTTACTAGTATGAATGAGCACGTATTAGTTATTCTTGTATCGCATAAAAGTACTGACACTGATCAATCAGCACTACAGTCAGGTTTCTACGTCTCAAAGTGATTTTAATAAATCAAAAAATGTAGTCGCGGAGCCTGTAGGGTGAGCGTACCTGCGTGAGCTTCAGGGCCACAGCGGAGAGCGTGAGGTGGCAGGCGAGGCGCGGGCGCGCGCGGTCCCGCAGCGGCTGCTCGCAGCGCTCGCGGCGCACACGCGCGCTCGCACCCGTCGGCGACACCACGAACCGGTGCGCGCTCTCCCACGTGGCGCGCATTCGTTCCTACGCACGAATATTTTTTTTACGATAACACTCGAAGTGCAGGCAAATCTAATTAGTAAGTAAAAAAATATTCTATGGCATAACTACAGCTATCAGCTACAGTATTTTTTGAACATCACCACGAAAATAAAAAGCTAGCATTATCTTATGCAGCGGTGGATTATGGTGTTAAAGAGGGTAAAACGCGCGACTTACAATCGGCTGAAAAGGCCGCTCCGTCTGCAATGTCGGCGGAACTCGAATCCTTAATGATATGTATTCATGTGGTACACTCGTGGTATTATTACCACACAGTATTTATGTACCGTATACCTAAATTCCGACTCACTGTTAGCTCGGCTATCGTGCAGTCGGCCATCATGCCGGCGGGCACGAGCATGGGATCCCAGTAGACGGCGAGATGTTGCAGCTCCAAGAGCTTGAAGGAGCAGGGCTCCGCGGGCGGCGTGAAGCCGCGCCGCCACTCTGCATCGCACGACTCCGCCGCCAGCGACTCCACGGCCAGCCCGCACGCAAACGCGTACGGTGCGCAAGTCAGGGCATCCTCGTAGCGAATGTGAACGTCATTCAGCTTTAACTGAAAAAAAAACGCATTCATATAAATAATATGTTATTCGGAGTACAGTAATCATGAAAAATATAAGAACGCGTTGATGCATGGAGTTATGCGGCAGTGCGGTACCTGAAGGTTCTCGACGATGTTGGCGACCAGGCCGGTACCGTAGCTGAGCCACGAGGAGTAGGAGGTGGCATAGTAGCCGGCGTCGCTGGCCTCGTGCTCCGCGCGCCACTGCGCCTCCAGAGCGTCGAGTATCGCCACCTTGCGCTCGTGTGCGAACGACGCCTCCGCTGCGCTATCCCACTGCAGAATAATAGTTTACCTTTATTACATATACTTATTTTTGTAAATTATAATAAAATCTGAAATATCCTCCAGGAGCGCTCTTTGTGAATAAAAATAATTATAAACTATAATATATAATAATTATAAAATAATTATAAATAAAAATAATTATAAGTATTCTTGGTGCAGGAAATTATGGGAAAATATAAGCATAGTGGTTCTGGCCACCTATTCGACATCGTATGAATGTAAATATAAATAATATATTATACAGTATCTTACATCTTGTATATATAAAAATTTCGTGTTACGACAATGGTCCTCAATGAATTCGGAAAATACTCAAACAAATTTAATGATATTTTGCACACTGTGTTAAATTGGTTCAGCTTAAAAAATAGGATAGTTTTTGATAACGAGTACCGAATGTGACCTATCTAGTTAAGCTGTAGTCGACATTCACTAACAGATCAGTCAAACACTAAGAGCACTTAAAAAAGATACATAACGATTGAAGGTTTGGAGGATCAGGAGTAGACGAATAAGGGATCAATCATATTATCAGAACTGTTGCTGTCCTAGTCAAAAAGACCAGTAAGGTGCACATCTATGGTGGAAAGCATAATTGTAATATCTCTAAACACCGTATTTTACACCAGAATCAAAGATCTATTTAAACAATTCTTAAATGCTGATCTAATATATGAAATGAAATGAAATGAAATATCTTTATTTGCAGAAATGTGGTTGTAAGGTTGTTTAAAATATTATACAGTGTTTCTCACATTT
>DWPA01000705.1:0-22444 GCA_018251375.1 Calpodes ethlius
GCAACAGGACACTGTTCCCTTGATAACGCTGGAACGGTTACAAATACGCTGGCGTAATACCTCGGCCTTATATAGCGGGAGAAATCAGTCTGTGGTTAGTAAAAAAAAAAATCTTCGTATTTTTTTCCACCAGTCATTGAAATCTTGTTTTAAAAGACTATTAGTAGAATAATTAATAATTAATAATCTTTGTATTAAGCGTAATTTATAGTACATAAACGACGCATGACAACCAATTATATTATAGGTAAAAAATTACCATGACAACATTAGAAAATTTGGCAATTATGTTTCTTTGCATTTTTATTTCTTATTGGTTTTAGAGATGGATGAAAGTCGCGGATGTGTCATACCGTACAATATTACGTCAGCTCCTAACATTTCGACTTTTTCTAATATCATCATCTCCAAGAATAAGTTACGTAGTCTTCTCCAAAATGTTTACATCGCATTATTTTTATGTATCTGTGACCTTTAACTGTTTACTTTATTAATATTGTACTATAATTATATCTTTTTTATTTCATAGTGATAAAAATATAAAGGAAATAAAGTATTCTCTAAATAAAGCACAGGAAGGCGTATCTACTTGCGAGAACGTGGGTAAATTTTCGGTGGCGTCAATTTCTTTGTCTGTTTTGATTATACCTGGTTCCATTTTGATGCCAGGTCTATTACTTTAGTGTGCATTGCGCCTTAGAAATCCGTTATTGTCAGCAATTGACTGACAAAAAATCAACGTGAAGTAAGACGATCCCGTGATGAAGTCTTCGGTTTCACGGCTAGTACTGCGGTGGGCGAGTTAAAAAAGCACGCCCGTAACACGAAACTCTGGCGACGTATGGAGTTTCGTCTAGACACGTTACCTCTCCTTGTTTTTATCTCCTGTACTTCATTTTGCTTTAATAACCACGAATTGTGTAATTGGTTTAAACTTTGTATGACACTATTTGTATCTATAGTTTTGTCACGTTTCCGGCGCGTTATCGTGGCGTCTTATCTGAACGATCTTATTTTTTACCCCGACCTATGCTAACATTATCAGCCACGTATACATACACTAGCCCATCTACGTGTAAATCGTCCGTTTCCTCGGATTATCCTTTGCCTTTTATTATTTTTTATCAAACTAAGAATTGAATAATAAAACGCCCCGAAATAGACATTGTTATTTTAATAAACACTATTAATGCCGTATTCAGACAGCGCCGTTCGGATCTCTCCCCCTCCGATCTCGTTTGGAGAATTAACAATGAAATATTTCAATAAACAGACAGCGACGGCGCTATATAAATAAGAGTGAGACCTTTTCGAAAACATTTTTTGAGTAAATAGTGTTGACACACGGGATGATGTGGAGTGGCCTCTAAATATATTTAATTTCACGCTGACTCCCAGCAGTTTTTAATCTGTGCGCGTATCCCCGTCAGATGGCTCGGCCAAAACACGGTTCTATTACGTGACTAGCATAAAAGTATACAATTATACCGAGCATCGCCGGCGAATATAACTCGAACGATTCCACAACAAAAGCGTAACCGTTATTTTAGCGTAGAAATTATTTTCATTTCACGTGAGGTACGAGAGCAACTTTGCATAACCAAGTATGTTTTGATATTCCATTTTGCATAATTATGTTGCAGTCTTGCAGCGCTAATCTCGTTAAGCTGGCAGCGCTTTAAGGGGAAGACTATAGAGACAGCCAGTGGAAATAGATTAGGGAGTGTAGGCGAGCGGCGCTGCGAGGTATCCTGGGATTACACGCGCGTTTTATGAATATGCATCTCGTTATATTCAATTATACCCCACCGGACTAACTGCGAAACTATGACTTCACAATAAAATTGTAGGACCGTTCATACAATTTAAATGACTCGTCATTGTCCCATAGCTGACGTCACTGTGAGTTCGTTACGCCTGTACAATTTATTTACACACCCAGTTTGTAGCTTTTATGTTGAAATGTTTTGTGCTGACATGTGAATACGTTTCGCTTTGTGAGAGGCTCAATCCAATTGTAGTAACCTTATTAGTGAGCGACAAAACCTTGTATAGCTGCCGAATTAAGGATGCAATCATTACACCGAATGAAGTAATAATTGCGTGTGATGTTATTGAACAGGCATTTTAGCTTGGTGCTTGGTTAATCACGAATTGAATTCGCGTACATTGTAATGTTTTAACGAATAATTTGTATTGCCCGTTGACAAGGAATGCATTTCATAAAGTATATAATGAAACATCATGTTTCAAAATTACTACTTTTGAAGCCAAAAAATAGGATGGTATGTTTAAATGTGTTTTGTACTCAATTATTTTTATGTGTGCATTTTTATGTTAAAAAATATCCGCAATATTAAACCCATTCCAGGTGTATAACAACTGTTTACGTATTATATGCGTATATGGTGAAATTTATGTAGGTCTTTTGAAAGTATGTGAATTTATATTAAGCTTATCGAAAAATTTCACAATTATTTTTACTCAGAGTAAATGCTTAACAATAATCATATTTTGCTAGTGACGTTCGCTTTGCGTATGCTACTTAGAGCAAAAATTTTTTTCCAGCTTCGGATGGAGATGCAAAGATTAATTTCGAAACACGTAAAGTTGGGTTGCATACATACAGATTGCACAGCTCTGCCAAGAAAAACATTAGCTACTTTTTGCAGTAGATACGCTGCATTTAGGCAGTATCTTAAATATCTTAATATATTTAAACTCAGAATCCTAGGAGTTAAATTCAACAAGAGTACGCCGAGCTAACCGGATATATTACTGTAAGAACACTTTCGGATTTGGCGATATTTCAACGGCAGTTGAAGTGATGCCAAATTGTTTATTGTCTCGGTACTTAGGCCCGCATAAAACCGTTTCAATGCAAATGTCAAGTATTTTCTTCCTCTATTCCTTTACGGCTTGTAAATATCAAAACCTTTATTAATGTTTCCTTAACTGTCTTTATATATTCCCTTGGATACCTTATTCAGTTACGTATTTATTAATTCGTATGCAATTTTATTTTGAGTAAGTTTTTACTATCTGCGGTAATCGTTTTACATGTCTTTTGTAATACTTAATATCTGTTTGAAATTCCCATTATTATAAAACTTTTTATGCAGTCGATGTGTTCGTTAACGAGGAAAATTCCATCGACAATAAGTAATTCAAAAATTCTCAATAAAACATTAATGACATGTATCCACAGACTATCTTGTATAAAAAGTTATTATTCAGTAAAACATGGATGCAAGAACTCACAGATTATGGGAACTAACCGATAGAATTTATCTGCGGATGAGTATTATGATGGCGATGAAGGTTCTGTTTTTTGGTATGGATCTGACATTTATGTAATATAATATTTGCTCATTAGAACATGTTTGTACAAGAGTGATAATGTCATGATACAGTATTTCAAGTGATGTCCTGAGATTTTGAGCATTTTATACTGGTCGGGGAAAATGAAATATAAAAACTAATTTAGATTCTTAAATGGTTATAATTGATAATATTTGTCGGAAACTAAATTGATACTATACTAAAAATAAACGTTTAGTGCGTTACCTAGCGCGTACCTAGTTTAGTTAGTATTATCAGAACTATTGCAAGAGTAACTACGAACACTATACGAAAAGCTATAAGTCTTTCTACAGTAAATCTAAGCCAGTTGAAATATAATAGCTTACTTACTAAATCGCCATTTACGCTGTGATGTTATCTGCGTTATGGAATACAATAGACTCACAAAACCAACATCCAAACAGCTTATTCAATAACCCGAAGCCAAGTCGTAGACAGTATCCGCACGCCGGTAGCGATTACCAGGCAATCATGAGCGGCGAATCGATTTGCCGCGGGAATCCATTAAGGTGTGATAATAGGGCGTGAGTTTTTCTGACCGATCGTCGCACGTCGGACGAAATGATACGTGCAGTAACGCGAGGATCGAGGTTGATAATATTGTAACGGCAGAAACGGTAACGGTAGGAAAAAGTCAGGTGAATATGGAAGATGGATAGATGGTATTAAAACTTATTGTTATTATTAAGTAAATATATAATGCTAATGATGGCAGACGTCAGGCAAAATATGACCGTTTTGTTCTATTTAAATATATATTTTTAAACGAAGTATAACAAATAAAACAAAATAGTGATCCTCTTGAGTGGCAACCAAAAATTTATCAATTAATCTTTTATCTTTTTATTTTAATACAAGGATAATATTGCATTATTCCTATCCAATTTATATCGAAACATTAAAAAAACAGAACGTTCTCATGACTGTATTTTACACTTTTTGGAGGCAAACAAAAAGCACTTCGCATTTTAATATCACAAAGTTTTGCACCTATATGTATAGGTTTTCGTTTTAAGAATTCATTAGCACTACACTGAGGGGTTTCGGTATCGATTACGAATGTAAACACACGGCACTTGACAGCGTAATGTTATACTTGAAACTCATTATCTTATTGAATGTTCGTGTATATTCGGTTGCAAAATCGACAGGTAAACAGTGGGCTTGCGTCGATACGGTACTAGAATTTTAATACAAAATTATTTACGCTCGTTCTCAATGTATCTTTTCATAATCTCAAGTCTGTTGCCTACCAACTAAAGAAAGTTATTAGTATTAATTGTTATGACTTTATCTTCTTATTTATCTAGAGATAATGGATAGATGGAGTATTGAGACTGTAAATTATTTATTTTGTAATAAACATATTTTATATTTACCAACATTTCGGAAAGATTTCTCGTAAAGACAAAACATCATTATGGAAAATTATTTTCATCACTTCAACCACAACGATTAAATATATAAAATATATTGTTTTAAAATAGATCCCATTTCTGATAGTTCCTGTTCTTAATCTCAGAGTTACCGGTACGTAATTGCGACGCAAATAAGATGCAACTAGTCACACCTAGGTTCCTAGTAGGGCGATAAAAAACTGGTGTTTCAAGTACTTTCTCACTAGTAATCTCCATGCGATCAGTCTCAAGTTATACCAACGTTTTACTGCGATGCAATCATAATAAATATTTAATGTCTTTCTCAACACAACTCGTTATTTTTAGTAAGTAATTTCTAGAAATAATTTACTTGTACACTTAATTATGAAAGATAAAATAGGTATTCGTTGGATTATAAATTAGTGATGTTTATGACTATGCAGTAACGAGTTCTCATTAAACAATTACTTTAATGTTATTGACGGAACAGTTCATTATTAAACAATTTTTTAAATAGAGCAGCTGAGTTTTTGATCTGTACTTTGTATTTGCAGAAACATATTTATTATATCATAAGGTTAAAATTAGTATGGGTATTTGTTAGAATTAGCAAATATTAATAATTGTTTTTTCATATTGCAATTAAAATCATGTTCCACTTTTGAAGCAATTTTATAACTGAAACTTAAAATAATCAAAACTAGTGAACGTTTACTAGATTTTTGCACTGTTAAAAGCGTGTTTTAAAATTCATATTATTTCTTTTTTTGACCTTTCGTACCTCTTTAATTATTCTCTGCTAATAAAGTAATTATTTAGTAAAGGCTCACTGATGAAGAATATTGTTTAGTATTTAGTCCGTCTATACCATTTATACTATTTCTATGTAAGGAATAAATCAATAAGTAAATAAGGTTAAAATATCAATATTAACGGATGAATTAATAATTAATATTTTTCACTTAAGCACTAACTACATTAGCATTTCGCATTTATAATTCATAGCCTTAAATAGCGAAGCCAAATGCTGTGTACCATCATTATGATAATTGTTTTACATGAATCGAATGTGTACCTTGTGAGGAACTTCATAGCATAATTCATCATATCCGTTGGTCATATTCAATTATAGACAACATGGCCTTATGTGGGCAAGCTGCAAGCGTGTATCTATTCAGAATTCTTGTATTCCATCGACTTATATAAATGGTATCGATGGGTGTAAAATTAAAATAAATTCTACGAGCTTAGAATTTTTTTTCCGTAATATTTATTGAGTATTGATATAACGATAATTCTCAGAAGAGTTTCGTTTCAAATATCCAGGTGAATCGACACCAAAAACAAAACCGTACAAAAAGTTTAAAGCTATCGTATATCTCAAAATAAAAGTATTTTCCTTAACCTCAAATAAGGTCCTTAATAATGTGCTAACGAAACACGAGCCTAATTGGGAATTCGCTAAAAGATTCAGGGAGCGATTGCCGAAACAAAACAAACATGGTCCCGAACGAGCCGACTGCGTATTCCACATATCCAGGTCAGAGCAACAGCTGAATAAATAGATCTTTTATAAATAAAGCTGCCACCGAGCGACATCGAACGACGCGGCCAATTTGCTCACAAAGTAGCTGTCCAGTTTAAATCGACCGGGAGTTATCATTAAGAAGCCTTGATTGAAGGTGTCATTTAAGGATGGTAATTAGACACACCAGCGAATTCACAGACCATTGAAAATACCTTGATAGCTAATGAAAACTGTTCTTGTCTAACGAACTAAATCGATGTGCCCAGTTGGAATCGGACGGGATAACTAATTTGCATTTACATTTCACCGTGTCTTAGAATAGGATTCTTGCGCTTTAGGTATATAAGTAAAATGATAGACATTGTAAATAACGGTGGCAGTTAATTTAATCCAATTGAATTGGTAATGAATTGATGGAGCCAATGTACATCGTGTCTGTTCGGCTGTTTAGATTTTTGATATGTATGTTTATTGAATGGGATTAACCATGTTGGTATCGAGGAGGGAGGGTAGAGGGATGGTTCCCAGTACGTATCAACTTTAGTCCGTGAAAGTTCTTATTTATTATGCGTTTTAACCCCGCCTTAGACGAAAAAACATAAATTTACAACTCTCCGGACTACAAAATTTTATTTAATAGTAACGGTTGTATCATTGTTAATTTGAAAATATGGCCGTCAAGCGTATTTTACTTTTATCGATTCAATGTCGGAAAGCTAGTAATGACGGTAATATGCGAAATATCGTACGTAGGTCAAGTCTTAGCCTTTAGTGTTCAACATTTTCGTGGACAGCATATAATACTTTTCATCACCTAAAACTTCGATGAAAGGTAAAAAATACTACATTGAATTGGGGTTTCATAACTATATGATTAACGATGTTTGACGCTATCATAATCATTATATATAATACTAATAATGCCTAATTAAAAATACAACATATTTGGTTTTGAATTACCAAAAAAATCTCGATTTTAATATTCGTGATTGTTCCGAATACTTTTGTTTTTACAATATTAATTAACAATATTTTTATAAAATACTGTTTGGTCGATGATGTATAGTTGATATTTTAATGTTTAAATAAACAAAAAATCTGACAAGATATTGATGTATAGCGGTCGAGCTGGCCATGTTACCGATACATCATGGACACGTGAGACGTGAGCGAGAGATCGACGCCTTAAAATTACTTTTCCCGTGATGGATAGTGGGACTTATTCAAAATAATGGTGAGTCGAGCCACAATCGCACCTCTACACGGGTTTTGAGTTACCCGGTTTTGTTTGGCACCGAGCAATTTGCCCGGGATAGATGGAGATGTCACCGGGACAAAAAGCAACGATCGATCAGTTGGGTTGCGCGCGCGCATATGTCACGACTACGCGATGACTTTTTGTGCGCTTCTCAAAGTTGTAGGATCAGGTACCTGGAGATACACGATAAACAAACAGATAGGGAGTAACATTTTTCTTTTTTATTCTGGCTAAAACAAATAAGAGGCGATAACAACATTTTTTTCTCAAAACGAGGGTAATATTGGGTATTGAAGTTGTATGAAATCGTGCATGTTGTGTTTAAAATGAATGCTTGAACTTCTAAAATTATACAAGATTAGTTTTATGGGTATGGTGATTAATTATTTTACGTATTAGGTATAGAGTTTTCGTAACGCACACCAATTAATTACTTTTATATGCAAATAAAGGTATATATTTTTTAAAATCAATTAAGTTGTTTTTGTTGTTATGTTTGAATATATAAATTACAAACAAACATAAAAATAATTTCTCTTCGCAAAATTAGTATAGATATAAATGCTTAGTATCTACTTATGTAATGTTTTTAAATCACATACACTGGTTAGAGGAACAACCCTGGGGTATCAAAGTACAATATCCAAGAGCCATTTCGTCCTATCTCGGAAATAATCACTTGAGAGGACGTCGTAGTATTCTCCTGGGATGTCGGGGACTGAGACAATCACTATGGCGGGA
Organism: Calpodes ethlius; assembly: GCA_018251375.1. NCBI lineage: Eukaryota > Metazoa > Arthropoda > Insecta > Lepidoptera > Hesperiidae > Calpodes > Calpodes ethlius. The sequence continues at coordinate 8,270 of DWPA01000705.1, forward strand.
AAATACGCGCCATACGCATTACAGATGGCGCTGTTATTATAAACATGCGACGAAAAAAAAAGAAATTTGAAATTCGAAAGTTTTCTTGACCTTAATGAGAATAATTTTGTAAGTGTCTTTGCGATAATTTCTTAATGTGGCGCTATTTAAAGTTTTCGCAGTAATTTAAAAATATTGAAATCGTTTTTATTATTATCTAGTTAGATACAAAATAGGTTGTAAAATAAAAAAAAATTGTTCAAGTTCCATCTTTAAAACATACATAGTCAGTGCCTACCAACTGTCAAAAGAGCACGTTGTATGTTATTATTTTACCTAATAACTTATTCAGATAACAAGGATAACTAAATTACTGAAAACAGCCCGTAGACGGAAACGAAGTATTATTCTAAAAACCAAACAAAACTAAATAGGTTCATACAGCAGTAATGGTCTTAGTGCTAAACGTTAACGAGTGTCCAACAGAGTTGCTATTTCGGTTTGGGTGCATTCCGGGCCGCTCGCACCATCGATCATGGCTGGAGCTGTCAGTTTAAACTGAGCTTAAGTCGGGTTCATGCTTGGCAGCTGGCAGATGATAGACGCGTGACGTCGCGTCAGCCGGCCACAGCACGAACACAGGCTCGTCCAACAGACTGGCCGCTTGCCCCTCGGCAGGTCAAACGTGATAAAAAAATAAAAAGACTACTTTTATAATTCGAATTTAGATCCACTTTTTGAGATTTTCGATGACCTCTGAACTACAATTTTTACGTTCAGATTTTTATTCATAATGAACATAGGATTGTACAAAAAAGCGTAACTTATTTTGAATATGGAATTTGTTAATAACTTCATTACAGATATATTTGTAAACAGTTATTTCGATTTAGAAAAAAAAAATACCAATCAAACGATGCTTTAAATTTTGAAGTATGTATATATCTATAAATATATAAGAATAATACTAAATCGATCTGTTTGCGACATCACTTACTGTTGCTCACCAAATACACAGTTGATACGCATTATAAATATTTTCCCGTTCAAACTAGTCGGTAATCAAAACGCTTTACCAAATCCCACGGCCATTACTGACGGTCATTTTAATAATCCATGAAGTGGTTACTTACATCGCCGCATGACACCGAACCGCGCGCAACAATATTGGGTCTCCTGTAGTGTTGCCACACGACTGGTATTTTTATTTCATTTCAATGTTTATTCAGAGCTTAAAGACGTCCCATTAGGGATGACAGTTTTGTTTAGCGCTCGTAATTGAATAGGCGGATGGGAAGCACGGCACGCGACCCTAACATGCCACGAGAGTTGCAAATAAATGTGTAATAAACTATTGTATTGGTTTCACGCGCGTTATTTACCAAATTAAAGCTGTTATTCATTGCTGACACGTCACTATATTGTTCGTAATGGTTGCATCCCTACAGTATTTTTCGCGCGCATTATCTAAATCGTCAAATGCACTTAGAACGTTGTGACGTAACACGTCCAACCGGTTATTGCTATCATAACAAGATGAAAGGTAAAAATGTTACGCCTACTGTTGAAATACTGCTTCGTTAAATAAAGATACATTGAATTTTATAATCAGTTTATTTGATCAAGAATGAATATTACAGAATGCTTCCAATGAGGCATGGACTCGTAATAGCGCAGCGTAGGCAGAGACCACACACACGCCCCTCCATCTCCCCCTACGCAAATACAGAAGGCGTCAGTGCGCTTCGTGCATGCCCTTATAGCTTACACGTATGTACGTTCCCACTTAGCTCCTCCGTGGATCTAATCAGCTCTAAACATGGTCTACCATTATCAAAACGAAATACCATTCTTTCCCTCGTTATCGACTTGATTAGCTTTAGTACATTCCTAGATCAAAGTGTTCAAACAAAATATTTAAACATGCTTTGTTTCAAGTAAACATTAAAAAAACTCCCGTTTCAGGAACCCAAACAAAAAATAAATGCTTTTAACAGAAAAGAGAATCTAAATGTATCGCGTTGGCAAAATAGTTTCGGAGATTTCATTGTTGTAATTAAGAACCGTGAAATATGGCCGAGTCAATTGTAGCAGCTTTGACACAATAAAGTATTTAGGGAGAAGTAGGAAAAATAAACAAACATCCAACACAATTGGACGAATAAAATATGCCGGCACAATGCACGGGCCAGCCAGCACGTCATAATAAGGTAGTGGCTTTTGTGTCGCTGGTTATAAATCATACAGTCCTTTGAAGAGAATGGCACACCATAAATAATGTCCCAAAATTCGACTGCTCCGTTCTCCAAAGAGACGATTTTGGTCCCTGCAGGGAATTCAAATGGTAGAACAAATTAATCAATGCGTTTCACTGAGCCACTTTTTGTCGATAGTAATAAATGTTTTCCCCTTAAAAGGCTTAAATATGTAAGACTATAGAAAGGCTATTGAAGTTCGCCCATAGTTAAACCATTAACTAAAAGGCATCTCGTCAGGTAATACAAATTTAATATCGTTTTGGTTAAAGTTAGAGTTCGTACCGTGATAAAATATTGAACTGTAGCCACTTTCGATTTTTATGGGTTCGTAAGAAAGCAATTAAAGTTGAGCATTATGATAGCATTGAAGAATTTAACGCGGTCGACGTTGTTACGACTCGAGTTTAATGGTTCAGTGCACCCCTGAATAAACAAGCTTATACGGAGTTAAATTTGCTTGCACCGGATATGGCTGCCACTCGAACGAATCCATCATGCCTCTAAATGAAGATTTGACCGGCATTCTGACTTCAGCCACTTAAAACCAACAAGGATTTGGACAAGGAATTCTTATTCGCTGAGAGGATATGCTCAGCCTATCATTTTATGATCACTAAATCCTGGTTATGAGCTCCTAAATAATAAGATTTTATTGGCCACCACAGGCGTCGTGGGATTGAGTGACGCCTTGAATGTTGTTGATGCTTATTGTCCCAGGATTTATGTGCTACCATGAAATTTACTGTTAATGTAATGGTTCGTGGATTGGATTCAAGATAACAACACATGTCTTGGACAAAGGCATTAATATAATTAAAATCCTGTTTTTATTTTTGAACTTCTTTATACACAGGTCAAACTAAAAATAAGAAATTTACTTGCTGAAAGAGTTAAGAAGTATGCAATGCTATAAAGGAATGCAAACAACTGAAAATCCCTTGACTATTTACAATTGACATTTCTATTCTCCGAATTGCATTATTCATTTATCTACTATGAGACCACCAAAGATGTTTTAGCACGTTAGGAATTAGGCGTCCTCAAACAAAACAATATATCCCGTATCTTATGGCGATATGTGAACAATGTAGTCATTATTTATTCGTGTTTACATTGAACCCTCTTGCAAGTTGGTCAACATTATATTTTTTGCAGCGACTGACAAGAACAATTTCGGATGACGTGTATTGATTGAGGCTCTAAACAGAACATATTCCGAAGTGAATTCGTATGTTTCGCAGCATGGAGCAAAGATGGGTCGGAAGATGACGCGCGGCGGGTCTCAGCGCTCCCACGCCTCCCGCGGCGTCTGCCTACAGGCGGGACCCGCATGCCACCAAATTTACATTCTGAATCGGACCAAGAGTTATTGTAATGCGCTCTGAACTCTGCTGCCTCACTAGATTATGTTTAGTCACTATGAAATCAATAACATACACGAAATTTGTCAGCATAATCCCTGGAGAATGATCCGGTTCTATTATGATTTGATGTTCTGTTTACATAAGTTCGATTTGGATTGCACGATGTTTTGTAGGTCTTTATTTGAATAATTTTTCAATAGCATTCTTTTCTGAATCGAATATTGGAATGACTTTTAATTTTTTCGAATATATGAAGATGGCGATTACTGCTGCTTCTGGGCTACAACTGCTGCTGTTATTTTGTGGTGTAATGTGGTTTTGGAGAGTTCTTAATATTTACTCCGATACGTCGTCTTGGTTCTGTAAACATTGTGACAACCTGGCGAGCGTGGTACAGTAGAAGTTGTTGAATGAGAAAATAAACTTTTGGGAAGCAGTCGTCCAATACAAATATTGGTCAAATCCGTTCTGAGGTGCGCGTGGAACAATATTTGTATTCTCTTCATAGTTCATCATTACTACTAAACGCAGTCACATGTATATTGTAACGGTAACTTTTAGGTTGTATTCAATTCGGTTGATTATTCATATAGTTATTGTTATTTATACTTATAGTTACCTACATATAAATAGGCTAAGAGGAAACAGCTAATACATTTTTTCTTATTCAAATGTTGTTTTAAAATATTGAATTGTTTTGTAGGCGTAGGTTTATTTTTATCAGAACTTGCAAAATTCAATGTTTTGTCCAAGTTATTATACATAATGAAGATCTAATTATGACTACTAGGAAAATACTCGTCTACATAAATAGGTTTGATAAATCCTTTCATCATTTCATTCATTATCTGCAATAATAACACTTGTTCAAACACTATCATTGAATTACCGTTCAAGAACATTAATTATATGTTTTGAAATTGATTGACTTAAATGATGTCTGTAGTAGTTACTAAAATATATACTGGAAACAAAGTTATTTCAACGGAAACCTATGTTATTTCGTTGAACGGTAATGTCGTTCTATTTCGTTTCTGGGATCGGGTTAAGCTTTATTTCTGGCTCGGTTAACATACCTACGACGGGCACCAATAGTATTAATGGGAAGCTGCGTTTATTTAACCGCTCGTAACTAGATTTGTTACGACCGTGTGTGGATTTTTCAACTATAACGAGCGACCGTACTTACCACTGCGTCCTTTTTTTGGGGTTCGCGCTCTATCCATCATGATCTGTCAAAATTCATGTTACTAAATTGATTTATGAGTTTTCGAATTAACCGTGATTTGTTAAAACTAATTGGCAACGTGCTCTTATACGTTGAGAGAAGTTTATAATTTATGCTTCAGAAGTTCTATTTTTGTGTTCGAATATTTAAAATACGTCTTAAACCAATTCGATTGCATATCTCGGTAGTCGTGATCGAGGGAAAATGGCCGCTTGAGCTACAGTCACGTTTTTACCTGGACAAAAGAACAGACCATAAAAGCTCATGCAAATCGCATGCAATAAACTTACAACAGAGGTGACTGTGACAGTTGCAATTTTAAGATCGCCATAAATAACAGCAAGTTGATAGGACATCCTTTTAGGTCTATGACAAAAAATTATCGTGAGGTGTAATAAGATATATTTAGATTGACGGGTAGTTTAGTTTTTACAAACTTTATTTATCTCGTATCTTGTGTGGGTAAAATGTTCCAAGCTGAAAAAGAACTACTTCCACTTATCTAAGGAGTTGAAATTTTACGTATTATTTCAGGAGGAACGACGTCGACAATATATTTAAATAATTAACTTGACCTGATGCTTACATTTAGGTTTGACACATTTTTTTTGTTTTACATTTTTGCGAAGCGTAAGGTTTTTTAAATTACATATTTGATTTAGAGCGTAGGAGCTAGAAAAATTGGTAATATTGATGTAAATATTTGTTAATTAGAAAATGTCTAGAATAAATGCAGTGATAAAGATCATATACATTATTTTATTTATCATTAATTTACATTATGGAATTTAGTATAGTAGGAAAGCAAAGATATATTTTAATTATATTAAAAAAAACATTCAGCGTCGTATCAAATGTTAGATGTCTAGAAGAGAGTAATTTCAACCAAGAGTTTATAACATTGCAGCCACAGTCATCACAGTGTCCACTCCATGTGGGTGTGTGTTTTCGAGGAGACATAATTCTCTCCTCATTTGAATTTCTATCTCTCTTTATTGTACGTTTTATTCAGATGCGATCGCCTGTTCATTGGACATTTATTTTTGTCTATAACGGGCCTTAGTTGTTTATTTTCCGTACACTCCTGTTTAACAGATCGTGGGCACGGCTTTAGTTTAGCCTTGCGTGGTAAAAATGCGATTTTTATTCAACTCCATTTGCGATGTCGTGACTTAAAGAGACTCGATGACAATAAAAGTATAAAAGATCTTAGAAGCGAGCCTTAAGTTCTTTATTTTAGCGTCTGTCGTTACAAAGTCTCTCATTTAAATAAAGCTAACTTAGTGGTCCTTTAGAATTAACGCCTTATTTCCTACGAGTACTTAAACCACGCGTTGCCGAGAATCCTGTTTGTTTTAAGTTCAACATTAATCCGTTGAAAGACGAAGCTCCCTTGTTAGCGTTCTTAATTCTGATTTATAGTCACCGCATGCTATTATTACTGGTTTCATGCGTACCACTCTCATGAAGATGATGATACGGTACCCCTTAAAATTAACGTCCACGAGCCATAATTTCAATTAACTCATTTAGAGACCAACGGAGACGTGATTAATACAGCCACTATGAAAATAGTGGGTTGATTGGGTTATAAAGATAAGGATTACGGGGAAATATTTTGTTTAACGAGCTATTGTTGGCCGTATCTGCAATCTGTACGTAAGAATAGTTTAAGGTAATTCACCTGTTCTGCAAATCGTCAACTCTACCATGTTTGCATGCTGTCACATTACTTTACGTCCACCCTTCATAGTATGACACAATTTAGCTCTTTCTACAGTCTGTCTCTGCGCTAGGTTACTTGAACTACTATTTGTACGTGTCTATAGTTATACTATCATATGAGGATTGCTTACGAAATGGGTTTTTTATTGATAGTTTTATTTTTAATGTTTTAAAAAACAGAGAAATCGTATTCTCCACGGCGCTAGGGTTCGGTGAATCTAACGGGTAATCGACGGTAAGAACTAAATGGTTCGTTGGTTTTATGCCACGTACAAAATAGTGATTGTAGTTTTCAGCTAAGGTGACTAGAACTGATTGACGACAATTTCATCGCTATCCAAAGGTGCTTGTTGGGGTAATACGAGCAATCTATCTCGCGGTAGTCGGCGCTCAAGATGGATCTGTGATGGGCGCACGGCCCGGCCCGTAGTTGTTTTGCTTTATTGATAAATGCGTTGAGTCGCTTGTTTCACGGTATTAGTGCCTTGTTATGTTTGAATAGCTTTTTTTATGGCTTTAATAGGATTGAAATTGCATCGCATCTCGAAGGCCTTTTCTTTTAACATTTTACTTTTTCGTTGTTTTGTGAGACTACATGTAAATATTAAAACTGAAGAAATTAGTACATTATATTATTTAAATATAAATGTATCTCGCGGGGAAGATGATTATGTGATTTTATCTCCTTTCTCAATATGTTCCCTGGAAACAAAGCATTATGAACTTATTTATGACGAGTCGAGTTACATGTTTCAGGATTCGATGTTTATCGGTGCGTGTTAACGATGTTCCATGTTCACTAGTACCAGGTTCGGATATTACGAGCACAGAGTGCGTAGGCTTCGAATGTTGAAGATAATATCTCATATGTCGTATTACGGGGTGTCTCCTCAAGCTTTCACCAGTGCGTCAGCGCTGAGTGGCCAATGGACGCGTGTTGTGACAGCCTCCCACGATAAACTCCCATGTTATATGCGCGCGCGCCGCCTGCCATGTTTGTTTTATCTCGATCCACCGTTCCTTCGTGTTAATAAATGTCTTGTATTGGAAAAAACCTTATCCTCCTTTTTTACGTTTTGACGCTCGTCGTAAGTTTTATTTAGACATCGGTTATTAATAATGGATCCTGCAGGGCCGTTAGATCAAAATTTAAGATCTACGTGTAGGTAGTTTTTGTATGCTTCGTTTTTTGTTGCCGTCAGTTGTATGGCTTTCATTTTTATTACAGTGTAGGGTACGATGGTGTATTTTATATTCCAAACAGATGTTTACCTACAACCATGTTTGGAAAATTAATTTGTTTTATTTGTTTTTCGATTTGAGTATCGTGCGCATGTTGTACCATTCCCACAATTGAATTAATTTATCACCTACACTCCAAAACTGTTACGACAATAATAAGTTACTAAACAGTTGTCCTTTTTCTGTTTCTTATCTACCCTCATGATGGTTTTAACATGTCCATGTTGGGTTAAGGGCGAACTTTGGATGTATTCAATTCAATTTTAGGTTTTCAAATTATAAGTGTGAAGATTATAATTAAAATTCATTAACAGGTGGTCTATTGTCAGTTTTTCATTTAGCAGCGTTATGGTCGATCACAGAATATAACGTTTGTACCGGCTGCATAAAATTGTCGAACCAATGGAGCGTGAGACGGAATTGTTCCTGCCAATTTAAAATTGCTACTGTTCTAAAATATCTTTTTAAATCTATACTTTCATCATAAATTTTTATTAAATAAATACCTTAATTTTGTGACTTTTTTATTCCTTTGTATAATCCTTTTATCCTTGGCATGACCAATAGTAATAATAATAGACTCTTAGTAGAAGTTCAAGATATTTTTTACAACGGCAACTGTGGCGTGCAAATGGAGTATTTTGATTGCATTTGGCCGCTCCTCAACTCGAGTGCAGTAACGCGAGCCCGACGGGGCGGCTGCGACCGGTCGTTCCGACTCTTGCTCTTTTTGCCCATTGTTTACTTTACGGGCGATATTTAAAATTTTATGATTCCCATCGTGACTGACGGCGGCGTAAATTATTTTCTGAACGGCTGCCAACTCGATAATTCTCGGCCGTGCATCCGATACCTCTCGATTGCCTCATATTTATGGGACGGTGCCTCGTTCGATTACGTATTTAAATTTCGGCTGTAGATGTCTGGTACCCCGTCTTCGTTAGTGACTCATTTTATCGCGCTTCGTGCAAACGGTCGGAAGATTTTTTTAGTCCTTTCTTGTTGCATAAATATTCGTTGGTTAGTTAATGGTTTTGCTACCATAACCTTCATAATTGCTTGTTGTTGATTGATCGAAGTCTGTTTTTGAACTGCGTGTTCGGAACTTTTAGGACGAGGGAATTTTGAAGATGAATTGAGGTTTATCTCACCGTTACGTCGTCAAGTCGTTAATGGCGAAGGTAGGTGCAGTTCACACCGCACTGGCAGTGTTCTCGAGGTGTAAACAGCGCAGGGCACGCAGTCGCGTCGACGTTTCGAGGACCCTCGGCGAGCACTCCACCAAATGCTCTCTTGCTGCCGGAACGACCGTTTAAAAAATCCCACTTCCACGTTTTCGAATTGTAAAAAATAAATTTAGACGAATTTTTAAAGAAATAAATATGGTTTTCTCTTGATTGTAACAACTGAAGTTGTGATATTAAATTACTCGTATATTTGTATTTCTATTAAAGTTTTTGTTAGATTGAGGTTTTTGGCATATCTTTGTATTCAATTAGTATCGTGAAAAACATTTGACATTTAAAGAAAATATACTTTAACAGTTAAGTAAACAATTATGCTATGAGTAATATTTATCTTTTCAGTTTTCTATTTCTTGTGTAGTAATGCAAATAAAACAAATGATTCAATAAATTTGACTGCGTAGATTTTTTGCTTAGACTGGAAAGTATTATTTTTTCTATTTTTACAAACCTATTAAAAGGCTTCCACGTTCAGTTAGAACAAATTGATTTCGGGTCCGGAATCCCTTCGCGAGACTGCAATCAGCCGAAGTATTCATTGAGGCATAAGAGCAAAACGATCACAACGGGTTCAACGTTCAGAAATTTCTACCTATCTAGATTTCTAGACTTCAAAACGTCTGTCCCGCAACAAAAGCTTTGCTCTTAATACGAACCGTACGTGACCAAATTGTAAACCAGTGACCAGTTATAACGAAGTAATTATATTATTGTAACTACATATTTGAAACGTGACTTACGAATCTTGTTAGTGAAATTGGTCACGTTATAAATGGAGCGGTTGAACCGATCCGGTTTGAGTTGTCAATATTATTGATAGTAAAACAGTTATAGTTATGCCACAAATACGATAAAGGCGAACCACATGATTATTTGATTTCATAATTTCTTTGTAGACTTAATCGGATGGATGTGAAGGATTTATGGACGTTTAAAGTGAACCTTGCCAGATGCGAGTCATCCAGGAATTTCAATAGAATATACAGCTCACGTAACAGGTATTCAAATATGCAGTCAGAATGACAGAAATGTATGTATTCTTTTCAATATTTTCCTTCTGCGAGCCTTATAACCTTTCTAAGTTCCAAAGTAAACAGTGCTTCCAAGCTTCTGTCGCATGTGTTGATACAAATCCTCCGCATAATACGGCGTGGTCGGATAATATTTGGTGAGCGCTATTTGCCAAGCGTGTTCGTATGCTTTGTTATTGGACACCTCCACTCTGTACACAGTTTCTATTTGAATTACTTTGACACAAATGACGGGATTTTTCAGGAACTGCCCCTCTCAGAACTGGCTATTTGTTTAAATATGACGTCTTTATTTTTTTTTAATAGTATGGTTCGTGATTGGTCTAAAATTTGTGTAATCAAACTTTTAAATTTGCTACTTAATCTTTATCGTTTGAATTATTCGTATCATTTTTAAATTTATAAACATGAATATCCGGTAGCCGATCGAACAAATTTTTATTTTTATCTGCCGATAAAGCTTCTGAAAATAAATCTCATATCGTATAACATGGAGGCATGATAAGGAATCGATTTATACCAAGGGCTACCGTGCGATAACCTCTTCGGATTCTCCTAATCCTGCTGATAAGAATGGAACGTAGCTTGCTCGTACACGTGGGTTGAATTAATTAACAAGTATTCTTCGAGATACAAGATTCGTTCCAGCTAATTGTTATTGTGTCTTTACTACCTTTGAATGATGGCTAAGGTATCTTTATTGGTAAGTGGTTTTTAATTAAACTGGAAAAGAATCTGAAATACAAAAGTCTATCACTTATTTTATAACTGGATATAGTTGTCTTATAAGTCTCCTAAATAAATATCTTAGCAATTATTTTGCTGTCATTCCGTTGTTTTTGTTAGTCTGTAGGTTTTATTTTGTTATTCGTTAGTTGGAGTAGGTCTTTATCTAAATACTGAATGCTACTGTACTAACAGATGTTTAATCCAGCGATACATCAGTGCGTGATCTAGCTTCCTTAGCAGTACAGGCACGTAAGTTGTCTTAATAAACGGATGATAGAGGACAAATTCACGTCGAGGGTTGGTTTAATCCTCAACAATTTACAAAGGAGTCACGATTGCGTGTCTTGTTTTTTGTTTCATTTTTTTGTCTACCGCGAAGCTCTAACCACTCGCGTCGCTGAGTGAAATGGGTAATTTTTTGTCAGTTTCGAATTACGTATGCCGTGTCAGTAGCAGTATGTTTTCTTTTACGTACTCTTGAGTCTGTACTTCATTACCCAACAATTTAAACTTAGCTTCGGCGTATTGACTGTTATTTTTAATAATAACAAACGCAATGTCTGATATTTTTTGTAACAAAATAAAGTTTGTTCTGCGGGATAGAATGCTGCTTACTTTTTTAATATTACACATCTTTATTTAAATTTCCTATGCACGTATAGCAAATGCTTGCAACGCAATCCCTAACTTAGTTACAAAACAACGTCGTCGTACCGATCTCTTGTAGAGATACGCTTGTACAATACCTTGTATCCTTATCAGTTGCTAAGCCTTAGCTGTTAAATGCTATCTATATTGTTATCAGATACATTTGGCAAGAGAATGCTTGTACTTTATGCACAAGAGAAGGGTACTTACTAGCTCGTGTTCCAAAAGCGCTTAATAACGAGTAGATTATGAAAGTTTAGTACTGGCTTGGAATATATTGTTTAGGATATTTTATTTTGACCCATGTCTTTACTCTAATTGTGTTTTGCTTATATTCTTTATCACGCTTTTCGACATCTGTTTCAGTTTTGTTGATATTTTTACTTTTATTTTGTGAAATTTGGATTTATATGTTATATCCAGGCAGTTCGATCACCGGCCGGCGTAGATAATGTTTCTGGGGTGTGAATGTTTGCGAGTTGCGAGCCGATGTGTATGAGTTTAAGCCATTTGCTATGCGATTAGTCCAAGTACAGGGTCTGAGTTAATGTTTCATAATTTTATGTTAATAACATTGTTTCTTTGTCCTTTCGTCCTTAAGGTATGATTTTTGGTGTGGTGATAGTTGGGTTAAAGGCATAGGCACACTTTTTCCCAGTGAAAAAATATTTCATTTCTGTGGGAGGATCCATTACGGTGTATAATTGAGCCAAATTAAAGAACACTTTTTTAAATTTTAATAACAAAGCCTAGCCTAGCAACCAATGGTAAAAAGAAATCATATATATATATATATATATATAAGTAGTTAATAACTTGTAATATTATATAATAAAAAATATATAACAACATATTTTTATATATATTATATATATACTAATAACTTTGACTAATTTGCTTGACAAAATCAAAATGAAGTAAAGTCAAAGTCTATTCTGAGTTCGACAAGAATGCACTTAACTGCATGCAATTTGGTCGTTTACTTTAAATGGTTTTAAAGTGGTATTGGTTTTAAAGTAGAGTGGGGAACTTGGCACGTCAACGATGTTGAAGTTACTGCTTTAACGGACCAATTACATTACAATTTTATTAAAGTCGTTGTATAGGTGTAAGGTAACATCGGTTATAAGATCGTAAATGTATACCAATGTAATAAAGCTAAAGAGTTTGTGTGTTCGTTCCTTTGTTTATGTGTTTGTATGCCCTAATCTCTAAAATTACTAGTTGGATTAAAAATAAATATTTTGTGTATATTAGCCACATTCATGAAGAAAGTTTTAAGGTATTTAGTATTGCTCTTAAGTTCTCGGTTAGTCTTAAATATTGATATTAGTAAAGTAAGTCGGAACGAGTGCTATCAAACTGCTTTATCAGCGAGCATTGGGATAATTAAATGAGTTATTAGAATTAATTTCATTATCATTAATTATTAATTCATAACCAAGATAAGATTTCGATTTCGCGGTATCACTACTAATAAAATTAATGAAGTCACTGAACTCCATAGTCCAAGTACTCTTGGTTAATTTGATAATCACCATCTTGGCGCTGATTGCTATGGTGATTTCTAGTGGGCATACATGGAACTAATGATAGAGTCAAAGGATAAAACGTTAGTGGAACGTCCAGAATTTAACCTCAAATTTAGTTCCTGAGATGATTGACAAAGGTGTCTCAAATCGTCACAGAAATTAGCTGTGTCATTTTGTGTTGTAAAGTCTGTCCAACGTAGACTATACAGGGTGTCTAGACATATCGCTTTTCTATTCACGCTCATTTCACGACAATGTATGGAAAATCACATTAGTTTTCTTTTCTGAGCTTTAAGCGTGAGTAGAAAAGCGTCTTGTTTAAGGGTGCTGGTCAATGTAAGAAGCTTCTTACGTAAATAATTTGTGAAACAGATTGTAAATTAGGTATTAGTTACGTCATAGCTCTGTTCATGGATGTCGTCTTTAATGCCTCGTATAAACACGATATTAATTTTCAAGTTTGTTTATATTCGGCCGAGCGCTGTAAAACTGTGTTTAACGTAAGCGATCCTCTTGTGAGTATTGTTGCTATAATTTACGTTGTTTACGACACTATGATTTTCCATAATGTATGCAGGTCATTATAGGTATATTGTATGGTAAATCAATTTAAATATTTCGAGCTATCATATAGCATTTAAATATAAGACATCCACATAACATTCAATCTTTTCACATCAGCCTTTGGATATCATTGCAGGACATGTTCCTGATCATTTTACAACTAGTGGATCGCAGTCTACTTCAGATCTTCAGTCCTACTGACAAGGGATGTCCTATTTCCGTGACGTGGACTTCATTTAAGGACCTTTTTTCCAAGGTTTACCGGTGAAACATACATATAAGTTCCCAAAAATGCAGCATTTCTTTATTACTAATTTTATTTTCAATCCGTATACTTAAACTTTTAGTATTATCATAGATAATTCTTGATAGTGCTCTTCTTATAACTGTTCTGTTATCTATAAAGTTTGTAAGCTGCAGTTTTATTGTAGAGAAATAGGGTCTTTTAGGTTTTAATTCCGACTAAATATGTATTACTTGTTGTTTATGTAATGTTTATGTATACGAAATAGTATGGCAACAGGTGGACTGTGTAGTTTAATAAACACTATAGTTGAGGAATAAATCTGTCATCGCAATCTCATGTCTGGGTCGTGTTTACTGCTGTATTCGAGTCTGGTTTTTGAAGTAT
>DWPA01000706.1:0-22444 GCA_018251375.1 Calpodes ethlius
AAGATTGGTCCAATAATATAACTTTTTAATTACCTATATTTTTATTTACTTCGAATAAGCCTAGATTGGCTGGCGAACAGCTATCTGTTCTAAAATCTGTAAATGTTTTTAACGTATTTTGATTGTTATCGGAAAACTAGTTTTAACCGGATAGTCTCTTGATCAGTAACACGTCGTTGACACAGTCTTACACGGACAACATTGAGGAGTTATGTTATGCTAGGTCATCAGATTATTTAAAAAATATTAGTAAATTGTTCTGAATGAAAAAAAAGTAATATTTATTTTATTACTATTATTTCCAGGCACGTCAGTAAATGCAGCCGAGCTTGAAATGCTGCTCCATCAGCCGAGCAGCTATCAAATTATCCTAGGGTTGCAGTTTCATTTATATTTTTTCTTTTTCATAATAAATTGATAAAATTATGGAAAGCTCAGTGAAGCAGATCAAGTCAATGATCTCGCATATATCCTTATCCTAAAAAACATGTTATATCGATATTATATCAGTTTGATATACATTTTAATTGTAATAAGAATATTTTATACAGCTCATAAAAAATTAAGACGAAGTCGAATAATATTAAGAAATAATTACGAATATAAACACGGTTACGCGTTCAGTCGCTTTTTTATTGAACGACACGACAACGACATTGCTTTATAATTCAAGAGGCGTTTTTACTTAATACTATTGAGTTTAGTGATGTGACAGTACCTCTAAGCTCCACTCAATCCGCACACATGTAAGTTACCGCGTGTGCAGAATACATATATAAGATGTCGTTGTCGTGTTGTCCAATGAAGACGTCTCAATTAGCAGTGTATCTAGTTCATAATGTACGCTTCAGTTCTTTGAGTAAGGAACTGTTTATTCTTATTAGAATATTCTATTATATTAAGATATATTTTACAATTTAACACACACAAAAATAATTTCCTAATCAACTTGCATAGTGGTTTATGGGAAAAATTGTGCGTATGAATTCCGACGTGCGACTGGAACGAAATTCCTTACGTATATGATATTTCTAAAGTATAAAATTCAAATAATAATACAATTCGATACAGATATTTATTTCAAAAGTTACATCTTAATCTGTAGCATTATCTTTAGCTACGTGTACTTACTCTTTGGTACACCAACGCCATAGTAAAAGAAAAGAAAAAAACGTAAGACATTGACACTTCATGATCAAGATTGATAAACTATTTTTATACCAACATATTGTTGTTCAATCTAATCTACTCGTTACTAAATTGAAAATTATACAAAAATATTATGACTATATTACTATACATATACCACATTACATATATTTATATATATAACGTTTTTTTTTATTTGTAAAAAAATATTTTTGACTTTCTTTACTCCATATTTTTGCAATAGAACATTGACGATGTTTCCCGTGTCACTCCTACCTCAAACCGCATTAAGAAGTTTCGTTCCAAGAAACTTTTAAATACATAGAAGTGCTGTACATGTTATTAGCAACCCTATATTACGGAAAAACAGATTCCAGTTAGAAAGCGAGTCCAAGTTACTTGTCGGCTAACTAGAGTAATAAGATTTCCCTTTATCGATATCCCAATGTGTTATTTACTACATATGTATGTGCTTCAGTAGATTTAGTTTTATAGTTCAACTGTAATATTATAAATGTATCACTTTTGAGAACAAAATATTATTTCGGAAGTAAAAAATAAAATAATCATAATTTTATCGCCGATTTTTTTTTTATTCTACATACGAGTAGTAATATTTCGTTTCATCGATACAGCAGTTACAAAAGTGTCATCGGAAGGATAACAATCACGCCTTTAATAACGTTAATATGTTATTTTAACGGTTAGCAAAAAATATATAATAGAAAATAGGAAAAAATGTCTAAGTCATCTTAGATGTGTGACTACAATGAAGTTCCTTACTTAATATATGATTTATAGTTAACAGACGACGGTATACTACAGACATACTAATTAAAAAGGATACATAACGTACACATTGTCCCTTTCATATTTTTAAACTACTGATTTATATATAATACAAAAAAATATTTTTATTCCTAATTATTTTAATTACATACACTGAACGAGGTATTTCAATTTTCTTATAATCTCCCTTGAAATAAACGCATGGATTTTGTTTTGTTTTTTACTGTATACGTCTGTCGTATCAACGAAATCTAAAGACATTTATTCAAAGAACATAATGGATGACAAAGAAGTCCAAACATTTATTATTTTAGTACGCATTTTTGTTAGCCGGCAACGCATTGACGACGCCATGGTGTTACGTCTATAGGCAATACTATACAATAACAATATATAATATATAATACAATCAAAATAACGATTCCGTATGTTCTCGTTACAAAAAACAATTTTTATTTAATTATTGCCTTTTTGTATTGCAACAAGTTATTGTATGACAATTATACATACACAGTGATGTATATGAACTGTACGTCAATGTTGACACGTTGAAAATTTTTTCAAGACCGTCACAAAGCCTTCTTTAATACAATGTAAATACGACATCGTCATTTATCAACGCATCACCAGACATACAATGAATCACCGTGAATATCCCACACATCCTCTCGTTTGGAAATTTTTGTCATGTCCAAATTATAATTCTTTCATGTAAATAGAAGAATAATTATAATATATACTGTCACTGGAAAGCCACAAGGCAGAAGAAAAGTGACATTTTGGGCAAAACAAAATAATTTTTTTCTGCGTCGATTGGTTTCGTATCGATCTAAGCATTATTTGCATTTTATCACCGGAAATTAGGCTCCAGAAAATACTAACAGAATACAATTTATAATCAAGTGTCTAACAATAATCAAATATAATAATATTATATATACAATCTAATATCTAAAAATATGTAAGACTATCACAATATATCTTTGCCTTTACTGTTTAAATAGGACAATTAGGAAAACAGTTAAATATGCTAGCTAATAAACATATATATATGTTTATTATGTAAGATAATATTCGTTATTTTTATTAAGTTTAATTATAAATACTGAATGCACTCGAATGTGGAAAGTTATTTAATGTGGGATCAAATTATTATTATACCTGAATTAGTTTAGTTAATCGAATAATTTATGAGATTTCCTATCTATTACAGCTCGCGGATTCAAATCGCGACCGGCTTCAGTTATGTACTATAAATGTGTATGTATTGTCTCAAGTATTATAAATATTATGGATTAGAGTAAAAATGTTGTAAAATGTGTCTATTTTAGATAAAGAAGCAAGTCCCAATTAACATAACAAAACACATTAGAACAAAACCTCCCACGCCAGTAGCAAAATTACTTACGTATCATCCCATAATTATGTTATTGATTAACTATTTTTAGCTTCAGTGTTGCATAATTATGTAAGTAGTATATGAATGTCATTATGTATCTCAGACTTAGATTCCAGGTGATATTCTCGACAAGATTTCCAGTTTACATTCACTTCAATCCAATCCATTACGCCAAGCCGTTGGGAGGTCACTGCTGGACATAGGTCTCCCATAATTTGCGGCACTTAGACCGAACCCGAGCCTTTTGAATCCAAAGAATACTCTGACTTTCAGTCCACGTCGGTGGAGCAATATCATCCCAGTTCAATATATATCCTCGTTAATCAAAAAGACGTATTCAAGAACCCTTCATTCTTGCCTACTTTAAGATCAATTATGTTGTTACTTAATATTATCATACAAGTAATACTGAAAGGTGTGACTATGGATATTAAAAATGTAAAGGCTCAGTTTTGTCATCCTAATTTCTATGGTTTCTTTTGTTTAATGGGCATTACAATGATTTTTCTAAAACCGCATTTTATATGTCAATGCAGTATTAATTCTATAGGCTGAACTGCTTCTAATAACATTCAAGTCAGGTATTTCGTTTTTATTCTTTATTTTACTAGAGATACCTTATAATAAAAAAACACTCTTTCATCGAGAAAGATGTAGAACTTCTTTTTCAATTTGTATTTTAATTATCTATAATAATTGTCAAAAGAATTTTTTTATCCTTTAACTTTACGACTTTACAGATAGATATCTGAAAGTCGCAAATCGACGCAAATTTGCTTGAAAACGCATACTGTCATTCACACAAACGACATTTTGCAGACCAAATGTGCAACATTTCTGCGATGGACACAGGTAAGACGCAACTGTTAAAGCGTTTCTAAGCTAAATGGGATTAGATTGACAGTTTATACTATAACAACATATGTAGTTATTATATCCGTATAGTATTATAATATGCACGAAGGAATATTTGCTTTTAATCGGCTTTATGTCCCTAATAACCATCCAGTACCGCCGTAACCATAATAAGGATTTCCATATCACAATATTGAACATACCAAGTATCTACGTGTTAAACGTTAACGATCACGTCATATTGCATATTTAACTAACAGTATTGGAGAATGAAGTATTACAGTTTACGTAAACTGTATATACAGTTTTGGTACTTAGAAACACTTATACAAATTACATCTCATTAATATTGTATGTATAAATATGACGATACTTATTACAAAATGCTCACACATTCACTCACTAGGACTTCTTGTTATGCTGGTGCCATTGACACACACAAATGACGCACCGTTGTTCTAAAAACAAACACATATCCGCGTATATATAAGTCCAGTCTGGTAATTGATAAGAGTAAGACTATAGCTGACTTACAACCAGTAACGAACTCAAACAAAAAGAACCGGTGCGGCATCTTACGCCATCAATGTGCCCTGCGAAATACGGAACTACTAAATATTTGCCACTGTTGACTGCTTATTAAATAAACGATATAATTCGTAATTTAAGTGTTGCTCCCACTACACAGTTATGAAATATTATAAAACATTACTTAACACTATAATATTAACTGTTGTTGCACATGCAAATTTATGTGTGTACATAATATTTACATAAATATCGTTCTAGAGTCGTCCAACAAAAACACCGCTAGCGTTCACCAGTCTTATTTTATTTATACTAACAACCAACGGCTCCTGGGATGCAGTTTGTTAACATTAGAAAAAATAAAATATCATGTAAAACATAGCTGTAATAATCGCCCTTACATCATGCAGAGCGTGGGTCGAAATTGCAATAAAGATGATTTATTTTATATCTACGAATATTACCGTCGCGAAAGAGTTAAAAAGTTACCAAAATGAGGTCCTTGCTGAAATTTATTCTTGTTCACAAGTTCAATTCGGCCATAAAACTACTTAGTGCCTAATGTTACAATCACTACAACTTAGGGATATTACGTAACTATGTAACCGTAACCGAAATGATATCGGATATTTGAGAGTAATCGTATCCTATACAAATGTTTCGAATAACGAGAGCGATTTGATGAAGGCACTGTTTATTTACGTTTATTCGGGCATGTAATGAGTTTTAGATCAAGGTATGAAATAAATAAAGAAATACGAAACATACATAACACCTTATACACATACTTTGATGACAATGTAATGTAAGTTTTGTTAAAACTAAAATCGTTAGACACATCAAAGTAACAAACAAAGTTGTAAGATAAATGAACTAGAACATAAAAGGAGGAATATATGATATAGTTTCACAATAAAACAGGTCATAGAAATTAGGTAGCACACGAGAAACGCTCGTCTGTGCGTTTAGCAGCGTTCATCGCAAAGGCTACGATAAAAATGGGTATGTACCGATGTGAGTGGTAACCATATTCAATATACACTCTTGTATAAAAAACATGTATTCCTCATATATACTCACAAACATACTGGTTACAACTAAACACACAAAATAATGAACTTTGAATGTCTAGAGAAGTCTAAGATGTCTATTTCAAAAAACGAAATGAAAAATCGATATTTCCATTTAGGACATTAAATAGCTTAACTTTTTAAAAGCTTTTCCGAGTTAGTACATTTTAATTTTAAACTTATACTGTTACTGGGATCATTTGACAAATCCAAGGACATTAAAATTATGTATAATTATGATATATGAGGACTTTGAACTTCGCGCGAGGGTAAATATACTTAGATGCTTCATTTTCATTTCAAATGCAGTTCAAATTATTTAGAACTGATCAGTTCTGTTCTCATACGATGGGATTAACTAAAACATGGACGAAATGCTACCTGAAAACAATAAAATCTCATTTTAACTTTATAACCGCTCTCAAACATCGCTCTTGAGAATCAAAACAATCATAAAATTAACAAAGCAATGAAATAAACTTTATTTAGCTACTTAAATGTTTCAGTTTATTATAGGTACATGAAGTAGGTTGATTATTATTCGCCTGTAAACGAAATATCTTTTACCAATACATTGCATTTTACGTCCTGCAATAACGCCCTTGCACAACACAGTTTCTTTAGTAATAATAGCTTTTATATTTTGCTATGGAGTTATTAATTATTCTCGTAAATGCATAATAGTAACACAAAACACGCAACACTAATCATATCAACTGATGTCAAAAAAATTAAATTAAAAATAATTAAACAAAAAACTATACATATAGTTGACAATTTAGACCTAACGATCCATTTTGGAATAGTTTGCTTTTAAATATAGTGTAAAGGAGTGAAATGATAATTTTAAGTAATGGCTGAGTTTTATTAACGTTTAGTTTTTTTGTTCTGGCTATGGCTTTTTCAACGCGTCCCTTCCTCTTGTCAGTCATGGCAGTTGGCTGAAGGGACGGTCAATATGGCGGCTTGGCTTAATATTTTTGTAGGAAATTAATGTGACGTAACATCCGTTATAATAGATAAAAAGTATGTGTATAGTTTTTGTTTATTTTTTTTAATTTAAGAATATTTTGAGAGGATTTAAAATTATTGAATCTTTATACTCGGGGCTAAAACGTCATTTTCGCAGTTTCTCTCGTATTATAATAGTAACAAAATAGAGTACAACGATGACCGATGTTTGCGAATTAATAATAGATCAAAATACAATCTCAATATGGGTACACATTTCTGTTTGCTTCGCTCGTCGGGTAGACAAGCAAAGGATTTTAGATTGTGTTGGGTATTGTGTGTACTTGCTTAAATGTTTTTAACAGTTAGGCAAATTATCGATCTTCGAATCTAGCATTGAACTTTCAAGGCTGCGACTATGCGTAACAGTTAGATGACTATTGCACAATATAGAACAAATGGCAAACAAACAAGGATAATGTAATACTTACTCGTAGATACGTGTGTAATGTCATGGGACTTTAAACTTGACTCATTGTGGATTATAAAGATATTTTACTATTATACTAGATTACGAGCACTTAAAATATGTTTATTGTACTGATATTTTGATCCATTAGTAACCGTTATACTGTCTGTTCACACACGACAGCGGGAAGATAACGACACGACGAAATGATGCACGTGTGAATAATGACGCGGCGTTTTCGCAAACCATAAAACGCGGACACACATTGTCGCTACAACTTCGCATATACATGCGTCTGTCGCAGCGACTTCCTATACATAAACTACAAAATGTCGCAAATCCTTGTGCGACATTTTCTTCGAGTCTAATAATAATAGCGAAATAAATTCGCTTGGTTTTTTAATTTTCTTATAAAATACTACGTCTTTTGCATCGTTTTAGATGATTCTAAAAATACTATAAATATCCAGCAACACTAGACGTGACTGAGATTGTCGTTATTACGGTTACCAGATGGCAGGAACTTTCCTGAAGTATCCGTAGCTTAGGTTCTCTTAACACAGAATCAGGTAAAGGTAGAAATCAGCTAAAGGTAGAAAATAGAAAAAAAATTAAAATATTTCTTATAACACTGACACAAAATGTTCAAAAATATCTACTTAGGGAATTAACCGATTAAAATTATATACAGATATGTTAACACAAGGGGCTCAAATTACTTTATGATATTTTCAAATTGATTAGGACAGTCAAAATAATGACTTCTACGACGCGACGATGATAATAATAATGACGACAACGACGATAAAATCGTGAGGTCTAATTTTTTTAATTAACAGTCAAACTTTTGGTACAACCAATATTTTATAGCAAAAACTTTTACTGAACAGTTTTTGAACAGGTACTATTCTCGTTATTGATGTCAAGTTTATTAAAGTACTATTATAATTACGTACATGTTTAATAATTCTGTTGTAATGTTGTTTACTCAAATCTTTCCGCTGCGACTCTAGATTTATCTTTCTTAAATTGAGAATTAACTTTTTAGATTTACTTATCTTGACCCAGATTTTTAGTAGGTCAATTGAGATGACATAATTACCTACAATGCGGAATGCATGGTAAAATAGCCATGACAATGTTATTTACACCATGAGCGATATCAGTAGCATAGAAAAAGCAAGATCAAAAACTAAAATCCGATTACATTAATATATGACTACACGTGCACTACATAACGCTGTGGGGTAGATAAAAAAAAAAAAGAAAAACTTTACGTGCAAAGGTAATATGTTTTTTTTTTTAAGTTTTATTTCACATGTGTGATAAATATGTACATTCATGTCGCATTACAACTTTCTATCTATTTGATTTTCTCCTTCTCTGCACTATGCTGTGGACGGACGGATAAACAAATATAACAAAATTATAAGGACTCTGTTTTAACTACAGAACCTAAATAAAATGGTAAGTCCCTTATTTATTATTGCACACTTCGAAGTAATTGTTATTGAAGTCAATTTATATTTCTATAGTATCGTCTATTTAAAATCGATAAAGAAGGAATATTTTCGAGAGAGTAGTACCGAATTAGACGCCAATATTTAATCGTGGCCTACAAGTTTTATTAGGTATGTCTCCTCTTACATTCTTTACGAGGTGAACGAAGCGGCAATTAATATTTTTATAGAGCGATCAGCTCATCAATATTAAATTTCTCTGCGCATTAATTTGCTGTACATTATAATTATCCATCCGTGGCACAGTTACCTTGAAGGAATTTTCCCTTGTATTTTATATGTGAGTATCAAAGCGAAAATGTCTTAATGTAACATAGGTTAAGTTTAAAGGACACATATTGTTCAATAACATTCTAAAGTACTTAACCTAGAACATTTATGACGTCTAAAACGTATCAAAGAATTCGTTATTTTGATGAACAAAATAAAAAGAGTTGCTGTGAATTATATTTTCCAAGATATTTTGTCGCGGAATTATTTAAGAACTTTTCTCTGGGGAATGATTCAGCCATAGAATGTACATTATTTTCCTGTAATAATTAGACACAGTGTACGCAGTGGAAGTATCTTTGATCCACGAATATTTTATACCTGACAAATAGTTGACAATAATTGTCTTCAAAATAGAAGCTTCTTTTCTGGTCGGTAACGCGTCGGTGACCATTTAGCCTCAGATCGCTAGTCCGCTCGTTTTTCGGCTACATATAGTTACATTAGAAAATCGTTATACTAATAATAAAAATATAGTTCAATTTACCGTGCAAGTAATTGCCATTAAATCGAAATTATTTCATATGGCAACGTTCACAATAAGAAATATGAAGTAGGTACTATAATAAATCATAGGTACGGTATTGACCTTAGCGAATTATTGTATGTTTGTACATATCCAGTTATCATTTTGATGTTCAATAAAAAGGATTTTGTTCGTTTGTTACACTATGCGTTTACTTATATTGTTATTTATTATTATTACTTTGTTTATTTATCTAAGAGACTTACTCATGGATATCTACAAGGTACTTGTATTTTACTGTGTGTAAGCCTAAAAACTAGGAAAAGTGCACAAAAGCGAGAGAGGTATATCCTTTGACAAAGAGAAAATATATCCTTTGGATTTATGTACATAAACGCCATTCCGCTCAGTAACTACTGACCTCTAAATTGCGCACCAATATTGTGTACGTCAGTCAGTCTCAATAATTCAGATATGAAAGTCACTCAATATTATTGACACTTAAAGTAAAGCACAAATCCACATATAAAAACTTAATAAAGAATAGTTTATTAATTAAATAATATTAAAATGGAATCAATTTCATTATAAAATGAAATTTAATTTAAAACGGCAGACTGCAAAATGCGGCGTATAGTAAATTGAATAAGGTAAATAAAAATAATAATTATTGACAAAGAAGCAATAAGTTATAGTTTCTCTAAGTTTCTAATTATAATAAGTTAAGATCATAATTACTTCACCATTCGCCAATATTATTCTCTGCACTATTAAATCATAAACATAGATACTTGTTCTCAAACATCATTTTGAGCGTTGAGGGCAGTTGATATTTCAGTTTCACGATGGTTTCATCTATATTTGCATTGTTTATTACCCCTAGGAATTAACTGATCCCATTCTATAAATGTTGTATAGGATCTACTGCCCAGAGACTAACGGCGTGGTATTAGCAGTAGGTAGGTACTTAATGAACATCATTTGTCTATCTGTCTAAAATTTCAAACAACTCAGAATGTAAATTCGACGGCGCCGTAGCCTAGTTGGTAGTGGCCTTGCCTGCAAAGCGAGAGGTCCTGGATTCAATTGCCGAGATATTTATGTGACAGATAAATTCTTTGTTCTCGGGTCATGAGTGTTAGTGACGTGTTATTTGTGTTGTCCATGCCACCCACGACACAACAAATCTTACTGCGGGGATGTTAATGTGTTAACTTTTATTTTATATTTATATTTAGCTTAATACACATATTTTCACAATTAATGTAAGATTAAACATTTCTTAATATAATTACTATAGATACCTAAAGATCGTATACTTTACGAACCGTTATATCGGAAATTGCATCATTAGGACTGTATTCTTTATCAGATACGGGATAATATATTCACAGAATGTCTTTTATTTCGTTAGAATAATAACTTTGTTCATAACGTTATTGACATAACATTATTGATTTGGAAAATTTATTGTTACCAATGCTTTTACTGTCCACTCATGTGATCCGGACGTCCGCCGATGTCCGCATCTCATTAAAATGAGAATAAATATTTGCTGCCCCTCAGTATGTAATCTATGGATCAGACCAGCCCATGGAAACAGCTTTTTACGAGCTCCCACACGGACTGGCCCATTGAAACAGTAAAATGAAATCACAATAATCGACTGAAACGGCTTTCTGTGTTAAAGACAGTATGTATGGAAACATTTTCAATAAAATTACCCTAAGATCATATAAAAAACTGTTCCCGGAATGAACAGGATGTAGCCGTACGAACGAGGCGTACGTCATAACATATCTTGCCAATGTTCCAATTGAACAGACACGTTTAAGAACTAGATTAAAGAAATTACCATCTGTCTGACTGCTCATTATATCCTTACTAACCTATAGGTTCTTCTACATTATCTTCGTGTAGCCAACGGTTACGTCTTAAAGGAACCGTATTATGACGTGTTTCCTCCTTGGTGGCAATGGTTCAGCAGACGGTGTAACTGTAATGGTTTTACCACCTTTTAAAGGGCCAGTAGTGATCACTTATCATTGCGTCGCTTATCTGGACGTTTATTGGATTAAATGGTTAAATTTGCGAAATTGAAAATTAGTCTCAAAATACGACCATATTGAACAAAAAAATACCTACAAGTGAACTTTAACATTCCACGCCATTTTGAGATTAAATTTAAACTATGTTAGTGCAAGATGATTAAAAAGTCATCCAGTATCCAATCGAACTTGTTGCTTTACGTACACAGCATTGGACGTGTGAGGTCATGCTCACGACAAATTAACATTTTAATTGTACGCCAAAGCGTTTTTGGCGCATTCACACTTGACTAGCGATGACGCTGGAAAATCACAGTGCGCCCGTTCACTATTCACATGACAACCAATCGAGGGTTTGACGCGCTCTTAAAAGGTTATTAAATTTTTTAACGAACTGTGTACATAGATTAATTACATTTCACATGAACTCATATTTCAGATACATTACTCTCTACTTCTCTGATATTGCATTTTCCTCTCGTAAGTGCAAAACGACGCAAGAATGCAAAGCTATAAACTAAACTCAACATTTAGTGCAGCCCGCTCTTGCTGACAAAGATTTAATTGCAAATTCTATACTCTAATGACTCTAGGGAAATTTAAATCGCCTCAAACCTCTACAATACCAAGGTACGTCTAATTTTTATAGCTTATCTATATCTACGTTTAAGATACACATTTTGACAAAGTTTAAATAATTAGGTATCCTTAACTCGTTAAATGCGAATCTTAAGTTTGTCACAATTTTCGTACTAAATTACTACTTCCGTGATTTATTCACATGTCGATACCAATCTTAGCTGGCATACGACAGAGGAGGACACTTGACTATAACCAACATTATCACTTTAAAGTTTAATATTTTGTATACGATTTCTTGTATCGATCTTGATAAATCCATAATATTTTAAGACATTTTCAACAATATCCCACAGTTTGAAATTGGCGGCAAAAAACCCCATTATACGTTTAGGGGAGCGATTCAGATTTTTTTAACATTTTATTTGCCATTTTGCCTAGGTCTAAGGATCTCTGCGCTATGTTGCAGACGAATGGACGTACTGGTTTCATTTTTACTACGGAACCCTAGTAATAAGATAAAGTCACAGTTTTTAACTCCTACGTCTGTCTTTAATCCTTAGGATTTGGGGGATAAAAATAATTCTGGATCAGTTAATTCAAGATAAATGACATTGAATGGACGACGTATTTTCATTTCGGCATGAAGACAAACGCAATATTTGTTCAGTATTAGTTCAGTAGGTAGGTACACTTCAAACAGCTTAGGACCGGTCGAATTGGCGCCAACTAAGGGACGCCTATGTTCTAATCTGAGTGGTTGGATTTCTTAAGACAGATAGATGTTTGTCAAGGGAAATCAAACTGTGTATTAATGAGTCATACGAGTGAAAATTTCTTGAAATTCCTTTGTTTGAGCGTATCGGGTCTAAAAATGTGTATCTAGGACCTACGCTAACGCTAATATTGTTGTGTTTTATATTTTACTGCAATTACGAATCTAACCGTAACATCCTTTCATTTTCAGGTACCTCTAAGACACCTCGTCGTTTAAAATGTCCTCCAAATCCCGCACAAAGACAAGAATATCGGTGATGCTTGATACAAAAAGTCTAAAGAATTTGCGAAACGGCACTAATAGTAAAGTAGTAATCTACACGTTGATATCATTTTTAGCTGTGGTTCTCCTTTACTTTATTACTAAAGACTGGAAAGGATTGATTGCACCTGAAGAAATAGATTTGGGATCAGTGAGACTAGTTTCGCGTTCATATCGTCGCAAGCAGACTCATGCCCGAAGACATTCTGGTATTGATCAACAGTAAATCTTATTTTAATGTATAATAATAATAATAGATAAACTTAACAGTGCAAAGCTCAATAAACACGTGCAACCCCAATAATCATAAAAGATTCCGCTTTTCCTGGAAAAAAATATTAGTCACGACTGTCATCATACATACAATTATTCATAGCATAACATGGAGACTTCATGCTCTTCAATATTGCTCATCATTCTTGAATAATAGCTCAATCCTAAATAAATAAAGTAATGGATAAATAAAGTATGTGCATTTTATTCTATTTTTCCTATATTTTTTTCTTTATCATATTTTTTGCTCTGATACAGTACGCCTTTTTATGAAGGATAACAAACTCGAGAAGACATGAGTTATACGTTGGATTTAGAAGGTTCAACCGGATTGAGTGGCGCACGTTTAAAAAACTCCTGAATTTCTGAATAATGCCTTCTGATAAATGAATTGAGGAGTAAAATAGATATAATTTTCAACTGATTGTTGTCTTGCTGCAAAATTATGCTCGCTGTGGCACCCTGTAATTATGGATATACTAAACTGTAAGACCAATTAGCAATAAGCAGTCATAGCTATAAACTAGTGTTGTTTGTGTTGCGGGTCCTTTAAACAAATAAATAAATGTATGGAAATCCTGATAAACCTGTAGCTCAGGGCATCTATAGTAATCGTGTCTGCCAAAATATGATAAAATTGATTCCCGGTAGCGGAAAACACGTGTGTTTAAAAAAAAATATATTTTATTCATATTTTGACCACTCATGACGTCCTGGTAGTGTTTATCTATACCATCCATGTCACTTAGAGCTAACAATCGGAAATAAAATTCTTTATCATTTATAGTATATTTATTACGAGAAAATATTCTATAGAAATATTCCCAGTTCGTTTCGAAATTCAGTTAAGCATAAACACTCTGACATTCGTTTTCATGCAATCAATTTATAATAAATGTGGTTTATAATAAATCGAAATCCACTTCACGGTCCAGCTCTTTGAGTTCATTGTATATGAGAGATAAATTGGCGAAACACGCCATATCATTATTCTCTCCCCTGTGGGCACTCGTCGAGGCTATTCCAATCAAGCGATCCCTTTGCACTAATAGATCGCCGGCCCGCACCGGACATTTCGGATGATACTTAACACATATCAAACTGTCTTTATTCAAATTATTAATTGATTGTCCTATGTTAAGTGTGCAGTTGTCTACCAAGGTTGTTGGCTGCAATGATAAGCTTCTGCCGCCACGGAATGGTCTTCCTATAACGAATGCTGGATAATCCATATTAATTTTCAGGCCCAATCGTACAACGTCGCCGCAGTCCAACATATTTTCTCGAGTTATTAGCAGAACTAGATTTTTTGTAACAACCCCGTCGTGGTGAATCATCTCTACGATTTTAACTGAGAATCCTCTTTTGCAGCGATGACTGGATTAAATAAAAATATACCTATGTAATTGGCAGGTATATAATATTAGGTATATGATAAATTTATTTGTAACCGTCACACGTCGACTTACTGTTTATATTATATAGATATAATGTACCTTGGATGTGTCTTCAATTTATACACCGTAAATGCATTTTTTATATTTAAGCAAATATATAGATATCTAAATACATATAGATAGGACATACTTTATGAAATAAAATATGTATTTATAGTCAATAAGAATGTCCAATCTGTCCACGTAGCGATAAATAACACCAGACACATTAACAACTCGTTGACAGTCAACCTATTTTACGCTTGATATTCAAATGATAGTTCAAACTCGTGACTGTATATCACCCTCCTAGAATTAAATAACTAATCGTTCATTCATTTGATATTGGAGACCTTGTAATAAGTATTAAAGACATGGGCGCACACCGCTTGTCCCCAGGGTAGGAAATCAGATTTTTATCCCAGAGGGGAGGGGAGCAGAACAATATTTATTGCATAAGGAGAGGCAATAGTATGGGAAATAAGAACGATTAAAACAACAGTAGAGGCGTATTGGAAGGTAAACAAAATCCAAGGGGAGACTGCTCCTTCCCCTCCCGTCGGGGATGCTATTGATATTTCTGTTAAGGCGCTGACCATTAACCAGCGGTTGATTCCTTTGCTCCTTTTCGCTTATTTACTTTAACATATATATATAGAAAATAAACTAACTTACTTAGTGAGGCTACCTAAATATAGGCGAATAGGACCAGATTTTAAACATACTGCACTAGCTAGAACTGAACTTGTAGAAATCATTGCTCCTATACATATTAATTCCTGTGTTGAAACTGAAAGTATTCTGGCGGCATAACGGTATTTATCCACTTTGATTACATTGCACTTTATTTCGATGCTACTATGTAGCGAATCACTCTCAAATCCTGTATAGAATATTATTAAATTATGTGTAATTAAGGCCATAATAGCAACAAATATAGCACATAATAATCCAACAATACATATCTTGCTCCTCTGCGATCGATCATTCCAAGGAATATCAAAAAAATTGTATTTATATTCTTTCTGTTGAGCGTCAATGTTTTCTAATACAGTATTGTTTTCAATTTTACTCTGCATGGTAAAATATTGTTCATAACTTTAATGACAAAGAAAATCTATACCGCCACACATTGTTTGTTAAGGAACAATAAATAAATATCTAATAATTTAAGCATTTCTAAAACTGTACTGAGCGCTTCTTAAATCTAAATATATTGATTAACATAAATAGGTATTTTTTTGATTGTAGTAGGGTAGAAATCTGAATTATTATAATATCATGCATGATTATTTTAAAATACGAAGCACTTTGTTTTGCTTCATAACAATATAATATGCCAGAGTAAAATATATTTCAGATGTATTGGTAGTCTGTGCTACGTTAATTTATCTATAGAAATGACAAAAACTGTCAAAAGTCAAAACATTACAACTGTGAAACTGTCAAAACAACAGGTGGATTGGTTGAATGAAATAGATTTATTAAAGCTTTAAAATAAAATGGGATTTTGTAAATTTATAAAATAGTTCAGCTAATTTACTTACTTCTATTACTATTAAACTAAGAACATTTCTTACCTCCACTACCAAGAAATCTTCTAAAATGCCTACAGTTATTTTATTGGATACTTCCCTGTCTATGTCCCGTCCTGTGCCGGCTTCGGATCCCGTAGAAAATAATCACACGAGATTCAGTATTGCCTCTGCAGCTATAACTGCATTCCTTGATTATTTAAGTATTCATGCTAAATTAGAGCATGTCGCTTTAGTATCATTCTCTTCCACATACGAAGGTAATTTCTCAAGTTACAATTTAACATAACTCTACAGTAAAGGAACCAATGAATGTTCTTCTGTACACTGTACCACAGTACCTCAGTATTAATTTATTTAATTATTAGTGCTCTACATTAAACATTAATAATATGATGTGTATTTTCTACATTTTAGTGGCTGTATCATTTACCCGGGATTTTGACACAATCAAAGCAAAGCTACCTTTATTGGAAGAAGGAGATAAGACTTGTTTAGAGACAGCCTTACTTGGAGTCAACCAGCTTGTGCTCAATGAATGGGGTTATGGATATCAGACACCTGTACAAATTATACTGGTAAATATATATTTTAGTTTCCACTACTTCTTAATAATATCTATTGATAATTATAAAGACTCGTGCCAATTTCAATAATCTATCAATAGATAATCTCTCGGTGAGACACTTTGTTAATCTTAATAATAATACTTAACTAAAACTACAAGAATTACATATAATGTGTAATCATTTCAGGAATGCCTTTAAAAATATTTGGTAATATGAAAATTTTGCCTTTAGTGGAAAATGAAAAAAATCCCTGTCTCCATTACCGATTACGTACCACTTTCAATTGTCAAAAAAAACACATTACGACAGTGTGTAGATATTTATGTTTGTATGTTCATGATATTACTATACACATTTTTTGTGCTTCACTTCAGGCCCTATGATATTGTGAATCATAACTGCCTTAGCTAATTATTATAATAGATTTCATATAATCTTTAATGGAATTATAGTTATGTTATATTATTATGTTTTTATTTTCAAATACAAAACTCAGTATTTTTTGCAAATATTATTTTCAGGTAACTGATGGTAGCTGTGGAGTAGGTTCAATAGGCAGAAATCGGATCATGCAAGGATTGCCACTTCCTCCATCTTACCCTGCCCGGATACATGTTCTTCTTGTGGTCTCACCACATGATCCATCGCTACAACAAGGTTAGAGAAACAGCTCATTTATTAAAAAAACAATGTCTTCCTCTTACCAAATTTATATATAGCTTATGTTGTGTTGGTGAAGTCAATTAATTATCTTTTTTTAATTACATTACAGCTATGCCTCTATACCAGAAAATAGTAGATTTAGCCTGTACAACACCTAACAATCCCACTGGAAATATCGCCAGAGGTGCTATCTACTGTCCAGATCAACTAACAGTTCCAAGTGTAAGTAGCGCTACATAATGTAAAACATATTGTCTGTTTGTCCTTATGCAATTGTCTACAATAATACTGTATTGATTTTAATGAATGAATGAATGAATGGTTTTGAATGATTTAAAAATAATGATAAGAAAAGTGCAATATTTTCATGATGTTTTGGTCCTATCTATCTATACAATTTGTGGTTTCTTGGCGGCCAGAAGACTCCTAAAGGATTTTAAGATGTAAAAAATTGTTCCCCGTTATTCACTTTATTTTTTTCAATATACCCTTACCCTAAAATGAATACCTGATTCATATAGCACAGTGAACATTTGATACTCTATCTTTCTGTCCCAATTAAATTTATATTAAATTTTAATTTGGTTGAGTTACCTAACCTTATTAAAGTATGCACACATTATTTTGCATGAAGCCAAGCTCCTTACCAGAAAAGAAAAAATATTACAATAAGAGTTACACTAAAGTACCTGAATTGATGAAAAATAAATAAATAATAAAAAGTAAATAAATCCAGGTGGTAGCAGCAGTGAATCGGTTATGCGAGCAGCAGTACCAGGAGTATTGGTGCTCGCTTAAATGCGGACAGCTGGAGGCCCGCGTCCAGCTGTTTCCTGCACCGCAACCGTCTGCACATGATGGACAAGTCACCTCTTACAATCTCGCGCCACAGATACAAGTTGTTGGTTTCCTCAACCAAACAGAACTGGGTATGAATTGATATTTACTCTTTGAAATTAAGTTTTTTACTTTAAATACTAAAAAACCTTTAATTTAAAATGCAAGAGAAAATAAATTCTTGCATGTTAAAATATGATTTATATAGATGTCACTGCACTAGATACATGATGAATTGTATTCTGCCAATAGGGAAATTAACATAAATCTTATACTGGTCTGAAAATTATAATCAGTGTTTTGTTGTAGCCATTGTATTATTTATTACAACTTTTCTTTTCTTTTACTTTACATTTCTTTGACCATTGAATACTTAACCAAGATTGATAATGACAACCAACACCATATTTTTTTCTCAATCGCTAATGTCCTAGATTGACTTTACATAAATTTGAAGACAGAGTAGTATATGCTTGTAAATAAACGTAATATATATACTTATTATAACTTATATATAAAGTTTTATTGTACAATTCTGATGTATTTTTCTTAACACTTTAAGAGGGACAGACTGGACTAATTCTAGACAAGCGTGCTACATATTATAAAGTTGGGATGGATGATGCAATTTGGCAATTTTTGATAAACATTGATTACTTGAAATAATTTCTATATTTTTTGTAATATGAAGATTTGCCTTATAAATTACTGGTTTATTTACAGGTACTTCAATAGCAATAAGTAAGCATTTAGTTATACCCCAAGCACAGACAGGTAACAATTCTGGAAATAGAGAAAATTATGGATCTAAAACCCCTACTAAGGTATGAAATTTTTATTATTCAAATAAAAGTATTTTACTTCATTTATGCATCAAACAATACTTTTATGAACGTAAAATATTTTTAAAATATTGCACTTTTGGAAAGATGCCATATTAAACAGGACTAGAAACAGGGAAAGAAACTCCTCAGACATCTTATAAAGTTATAAGGGCGGCTTTATTAGATAATTTTATCTCATTCGTTAATTTTATATTGTTTTAGGAAGGTTCTAGTACAGATGGATCAACAAACGAAGAAGACATGTCAGATCCGAGCAAAATTCCGAACTTCTGTGTATTGCTACATGGAGCCATGAAGGTGGTTATAATATTGTATTTGATACAAAATCATAATCGAATCCTTTTTCTAATATCTTGTAGATGTAAAAAAATAAAATTAACAGACAATATTTTCTGTACAAACACTATGAGTGGGCTCATATATTCCAAAAAACTTATACCATACTATTTTTTTTGTATTTGAGTCTTTTAACTAAGGACTTTATTTAATCGAATTTTGGGCTTATTTTAGGTAGAAGGAATGGCGGCAATAGTTCTACTCGGCACCGACTGGTGGGGTACATTGGCTGCGTGGTGTGAAGCGTCCAGGGCGCGGCGGTCCTGCCTCCTGCTCAGCATCCTAAGGCCAGGCAACTCAGCTGCACCCTGGTTGGGATCCCTAGATCAACTTGGTCCGCCCGATGAAAACAATACTTCTTGTAAGAACATTTTTAACACGTAATTGGACTATGGTGTAATTAGAAAAATATTTTCTAGAAAAAGTATATAACATATGTGGTGCTTCAGAAACAGTTGTGATTATTTGATGTAACGTTATTTATATGTAAATACGAATCCATAGAGTTTAATATCTTTAGAGGAAATAGTTTTCTATTTATTGATGAAACAATTGACACTCGAAACTGTTTGTTGAAGAGCTTATTACGTTATAGATTCTAACTATTGTTGTTAATAATGTAATGTTAATAAGTTTCTTGTTCTCTAGTGAAGTTGTGATTTGAATCGTTTTATTTATTGTATAGCGGAAACATTCCCCATTCGGTCATGGCGGTCGTACAGTGGCGGGGGCTCCGGGTGCGCGTGGGCGCGCCCGCATGCATTGCTCGCAGATGTTCAAAAAGTTCTGCGACACGCCAGGAAATTACCGGACAAAACACAACATTTGTATAAAGTTAGTAGTGTCTACTGTTTTTCAAAGAGTTACTTTACACTGACACATAGTATTTGATATTTTATTTCAATAATGTATTTTTACGTAATATATTTTATGTACAAATTTAGCTTTCAGCACTTTGCCGTAAAATCTTTAACAATATCACTCTTGTATGTATTGGTTTTCTCTTCACGCATTAATATAGTGTAGACACATGAATACAACGTACATAATTAATTAAACTGAATAAAGTGCGTAATAGAAGTAGACCATTTTCTAACCTAAATTCCCGCCAATTATTCAAGTAAGCCTCAAAAGTAGTTCTTCATAATAGTTGTAATTAAAATAATATTTTTACAGGAGCTGAATCGTCTCAGGCGTGCAGCGATATCTTTAGGCTTCTCAGAGCTCCTTACGTCAGTGGGCAGTGCTTTGGAACGCGAGTGTACAGCGTTACCCGCCTCGGCGCCTCCGGAGTGCGCCCTGCAACTAGCGCACGCCGCAGCGGCGCTGCGAGACCCGCGTACTGCACTCGACATCAAGCATACTTTACAGCCCCTCGGCACTAACTTTACAGTTACCTCTATGTCGCATTAAATGTTTATACAATAATAATGTTATTTTATTGCCTACTACTTACTTGAAAATATAGTAACTGTAGCCCAAAAAGTGGAATTAATTTTCTATGGCCATTTTTTACAAACTATGTAACAAATCAAATCTATTTCAGTTGATCTCTAAATAGGCTTGGTCTCTCTGTATTACTTACGCATGTTTGAAGAAACAATACATAAAACTTGAAGCAGTACAAGCAAACTATTTGGACTACTGCTTCTTGTAACTCCTACTTAACTGTTACTTAAATGAAGCTAATGAAATTAATGGATTAATTTCATGAGCGTACTGAAAAACTTCGCATTGTGTTTTGCATTACTCAAGAAAATATTCTTATTAAATACAGGTGTAACGATTTCTGTTGTTGGTCTCTCTCACTTTCATATTACAAATGCAATAATGTTTAATATAAATAACACAAATGGGGTGGTTCTATTGGTAACGCATACCGCATTCAAGGAATTTATCGTTATTGCAGTATCTTAATAGGACTTGCCATCATGTGACTCGTTCTTAACTATTTAAATTAAAAATACGAAATCATTAAATACTCAAAAAAATATTCATGAATTTATATGGTCGATGTTTATGTAGCAAGAACATCTTCAATCCTCGTAGACCCCGCTTGCTCTCTAAATGTGCGGCAGCATTAGTATGGTCAAAGGATTTTATTCATTATTCGCTTCATGCAGTACCCTCATGTCAGCTGTTTGGTAACGTCAAACAGGTATCGAGTAACGTCAAAAAGGTGCCGAGTAACGTCAAACAGGAGCAGAGTAAAGTTATAAAAGTCATAGTATTTGTCATTACTTTTATTAGAAACTAAAACTAGTTTGTTCAATGATATTAATTACATATTCCAATTCATAATCACAAATAACAATCTTTTCTTAAATAGAAATAATTATTTAGCTTTGTGCTTTGTCCACACACGGTTGAGTCCAGTCATATGTACGCGTAGTGTTTACGTACTCTGTGGTAAAGTCCATGAATTTATCGTGTTTGCTGTTTATGTCTTTAAAGTTTAAACTTTTGAAGTGTAAACTAAACGAAATTCCTGATTATTGATAAACATAAAAATAAGGTTTTCTAATTACGTTACATTGTGTTCAGATAATTATCACAATGATCTCGATATGGTACCACAAAGCTATCAGTATAATTTCCATGTCAATTGTTCCGTTTATGTTCACCGTAAACGGAGATTTTGTTTTTGATGATTCCGAAGCAGTTGTTAAAAACCAAGATGTGACATCAGATTCCTGGTTAGATCCCTTTTATCACGACTTCTGGGGAACAAATATAACGAGCGACCTAAGTCATAAATCGTACCGGCCTCTTACAATTTTATCATTTAGGTAATCATTGTTTCTTGTTGATTATTCAC
>DWPA01000707.1:0-22428 GCA_018251375.1 Calpodes ethlius
GCAGACTTCACACACCTTCGAGAACATTATGGTGAACTCTCGGGCATGCAGGTTTCCTCACGATGTTTTCCTTCACCTAGGCAAGTAATAATTAACTAGTAATTGAAATATTTATTTAACAATCGTCTATGATATTTGTAAATGTCATAAAATTTGTTACTCGGATTCCCAATTCGATAACTCCAATAGTCCGACAGCCATCGTTACCTGTGTTCTGTTGTCCGTCACCATGTTTTGCGGTTGTCGTGTACGCAGTGCCCAGTGGAATTTATTATTACAATCTCTACTGTAATTAAATGTTTCGCCCTTCCACTGCACTTCATAGCAAGCTAAGTTTATTTGTACCCGAAAGATGCAGTCGAACACGATGGACACAACCAACACACGCAAAACCATTAGGTTTTCGTCCAAGCCGCTGAAGCTTAATGCAGTCGACTTAACAATTTACGAAGGCATCTCGTTCAGTGCGTAAACGGCTCCTATTAGTTCCCGCGGCGGCGGCTGGGGCCGAGGCTGGCGGGCGCGGAGTGGCAACGTCGACAATTACGCTTCCCATCGCGCCGCAATTGTGTAATTGCCGATCAATTGGCGGCCGTGAGAACGTCACACGGTCGCACGTCCGACGCACCACTCCATGCGTTCGACGGCCGCCGACGACAGAAGCGCGGGTCGTGCCGGCGTCGCTGACGATGTGTCCAACGACGTGCGTCCGATACCGCCCGCAGGCCGTGTTTGTGGTATCGGATGAGCCATTTGTCGACAGTTGCTTCACAATTAATCAAAACCTGGCAACCCCAGCTTCGCTTCGATAAGCCTAGTCTAAGATGGTTTTTCAGTTTCCTATTTACATAGTTTTATCGTTTCAAGGTTTGGTTTCCTAGTTAACTGAATTATAAATGTGTCGATTTTTTCATAGCACCAGCTATGAATAAGTGCGGTCATACTTTAAATATTATTTAAAAATAATTTTGTAATTATTTTTCATAAATGGGCTATTACAAAAAAAACGAAATTTACAAACAAAAACGGAATGGATAACAATAACCCTTTAGAAGCATGAAATGGTAAACTGGAAGGTCGCGGCTTCGTCTTCCATTACATATACTAAATGCAATATTCATTCAACGGCAACGATACCCCAGTGTCGGAACGTTGATTCTCCGAACGTGGAGGCGTGAGGTCGAATCCTGCACTCTAATTTTCAAAAAGTTATGTGCATATTACTATTTAATTCTCACTTCCTGGGTGATCAAACATCGTGAGGAAACTTGCACACCCGAGAGTTCTCCATAATGTTCTCGATGGTGTGAAGTCTGCCAATCCGCTAGTGGCCAGCGTGGTGGACTACGGCCTATACCCTTCACACCGTGTGAGGAGACCCGGGCCCAGCAGTGGGGCAGCTATGGGTTGTAATGATACAACGGCAATGAGGTGGCCAAGAGACACTTTACATAAGTATCTTTATTGACATTATTATTCATTTTGTGAAGCCTGCCCTTGCCTGTCTGTCGGTGCAGCCAGGGTAGGTAGGTTATTAAAGTTTCCCAAAAAGCAGATTAGTGGCATTGTTTATATGTATTATATCATAATTGTCAATTCCTGACCTGTTGTAGTTAACCTATTGCAAGTTGAGTGTCCCCTGACGTCACATCCACGTGCGATGACGTCAGGTGCCGTCACTCGGTCACGTACCGCCGGCACAGGACACAGGTGCAGGCAGTCGCTGACGCACCGGTCATCGACCGTGACGGCCAGGAATCTAATCTGCGGTAACGACCAACAATGGAGGTTACGCCGGGACCCATAGCAAACCGATCGTACAGAGAGACCCCACCGCCGACGACCGACTCGGCAAGAATTATTGTAACATTGGCAACTGGAGCAGAAATTGTGTATTTTTGGATATATCCACGCCGCAACGGTAACCTTCTAACGATGCTAAGTATTCGACCAGAAACTGTACACTACACTAGTATCATAGATGGATAAAAATTTAAATTGGGCTGGAATGGCCTCATCCATCCAGAAGAACTACGCGGTCGTAAGTAGCACAATGTGTCATGTTCTGGCTTTATTCGTGTTAGTGGTCGTACAAGTTTAGTTAATGGAATTAGTAGGAAAGTCTCTCTCTACGCGAAGTCCTAGCTCTGGTCCGGGAATGTGGCGGGGGGCGGGCGGCGGGCGGCCGGGCCGATGAGTTACGATTAGTAAATTGGCGGCGCGATCGGCTTTCTAATAAATTTAGTCCGCTTCGTGCAGAATTACGGGCGCATCGCAGTTTACCGGACGCTATTCTCGAATCTCACTTGATTATACAGGCACTGCACTGCCTGCTCCGGTACACAATTCTGCAGTATCTTTTTTAGGTATAGTAAAAGAACAGCAAACGAGCTTGCAAGATCCCTTGCTGTCCGTGCGCACCTGTGGGTTTTTTCCGAATAGGTCTGTCTCTGTTAGATGTGAATCAGAAAGTCAGTTTGATATCATTCGTTAGTGAGAGGACTGTTGACGTCAGTGTAGGTTAGTTCTGTTATTAATATTAGTTATCGTTAGTAATTCGTCCCACTCGAAGTTGATTACAGGTCAACATCTACCCCTTGGGACAGCTGATTGCCTGTTGTATAAGTGTTACAGCAACCTCAATTTTTATTTAATTCTAGTCATGTTGGAAGAAGTGCTGTTAAGCTGGTTTACGGCTGCAATACTACTTCAAGATACCACTGCCGCTACGCATTGACAACGCTATGCTTCTTATCCGAATTGATCACTTTTTTTTCTACTAAAAGTTGTATGGTTGTTGTTTTTTATAAACAAGATTACCGCCGTAAAAATATAATTTAAAAGTGGTCGGGTAGGGTAGGGTTACGTACTGTAAGATGATTGACTATTATTTGTTAACTTCAAAACCATGGCTAACTTTAAACTATTAATATTTCGCAAACGGATTTTTGAATCGAAACGGTGGTAGGGAGGACACCCTGAAAAAATATTTCTTTTGCAATTTAATTCCACCACTCACCCATGCCATATTACCACACACGGTTGTCTAGTGTCTGAGCTACGCGGACGGGCGGACAAAACAAGATTAAACCTAAAGCGGACCCTAAAAGAATCAGGATAATGGGAGCTGTGGCTCTCACGTAAAAACTTGAATCTTCTTCTTAGTCTTGGGCACTTACTGAAATAATTTGTTTGCGATAGCAGTGTGAAATACACCCATCACTAAACATACATACCTATATATATCACTACATGTAGACTTTGGTGAGTTAATTTTTATAAAGTTATGAGAAATATTATTTCCATAACCTACTCCGACACAGAACTGATCCGTATGTAAAATAGCGATAATTTCCGACAGAAGGACAAACATACAGATTTACAACAACATCACCAACAAGACAGAGAACTGTCCCGCGTTCAATAAATCGTGTTCCGGCGGCAAGAAATTAAATGAAACTAGTTAATTGAATTCTGCAGCGGCGCAACATGATCGCGTGTGTCGCCAATTCTTTCGATACCTACACCGCTCGTCCGCTTCCCATGGAATTATTATTAACCATGCGACACCCATACAAGGAATCAATATTAGAAGAACGAAACTAATGAACGATTAGTTAAGGGATCGGTGTAAAAAGTAAACCGGAGCGGTCTCACGGCGCCGGCCGCCGCCCGCCGGCCGACTTTTATTATTGAGGATTATAAAATACAGTCGCTAGTTATGATACCCGCCGACCGCTTCTTATCAATGGCGAGCGAATAAGGAATTATGAAGCTGAGAAAGTCACTCGTGCATCGAAACGTTAGCGGCGGGGTCCGGTTCCCGGGTTCGATCCTAATTTGCTAATTGGAGAGGCGCGACGGAGGTGCGGCGGCGGCCCATCAAAATGTGCGAATGGGCTGATCGTAGCTTGGAGAATTTCATCTGAGGAACAATTATTGGCTACTATATTAATCCTCGAACAAACAGCAAACCTGACTTGAATGCGATGAATCTAAGTGTAAATATCAGGAGGGAATCACATGGTGTCCATCGAAGTCGAATGTTTATGTATGAATCAACAATCAACAGAAAGAACTGTTTCATCAAACATTACCTCAGTCGCAGTTCTAAGCAACGTGTAAAATAATAAAATTAGTGTCAATAGAATTTACTTTGAACACTAGAAAGTGGTAATATCGCAGGATTCGAGAATAGCGGCCGGCCGGGCGAGTCCACTCTCTGGCAGCTTCGAGATGGTATCGTCGGGACGAAGTAAAATTACGTTGCGACGCGGACGGCGCTTCCACACCCGGCGGACGGGCGGCCGGCGGGCGGCGCGGTGCTCGGAGCGCGGTGCATCGACATCTATGATAAGCTACATGATAATTTCGTTATAAGCCAATCTTCTCCTTCGCCATTACCCGCTCCAACCTAATGGGCATTGTCTGGTAAATACACGTTGGCGAGATGAGCGAGCGGTGGTGTCGCAGGTGATCGATACGGATCTCGAAACTAGATTTTACATTAAACAACTCAACGCCTGACCGTAATCCCACCTGACAGTATGTAGCTAGGAAGTAAAGTTAAAATTGTCATGATTTTACATTACAGGAAAGTTTTACGTAATGCATTAGTAATTATTATGCGTCTAGCACGAGGGATTATTCAGTTATTAAAACTTAAAAGCTCAATATAAAAAATGACACGATAAGTACATGCGCCGCCACAAACCTCCCCCGAGCGAGTACCGCGTGGACACTGCGCTTCGCTTAAATCTTGATAGCAAAATGTGCATTCAATATATTTCATATCAAATTACAGATTTTCCTTAGTCGTCTGTAACGACTTGCCACCCACGGGGGCGCGGCGGCGGTCGCGGTGATTGGGACCGCGCGCGCCACATGCAAAGCGAATTATGCGAGACTAACAACTAATTGAATCGAAGACGCACAACGACACAGAATGACCAACCAGTAGAAATGACAAAAGTTTACAACTTAGCAACACGTTCCAGCTGTTCCGCTGGATTGCTTCTAATGAGGTTAACAAAAATATGCCAGGAGATGTGTAACTGAGGAGTAACGAATGGTTTTGGAAGATTGTGAAACTATCGGAAACGTAGTCTTTGAGGTATACATTTAATAATAAATTGGCGACATTAAAACTTACAGCCAATGCTCCTCCTTCGCTCTCGATTGCTCTAGCACAACAACATGCACGATGTATTAAAACATCACCGAACTGATGGGCAATACTCAGCTGAAGGTCTTCCGGGAACCGGAGCCGTTGACACTTTAGAACCCGCTCCATTACTTTGATAAACAAATTCGTCTATTATTAGATGTATCAGAATTGTGTACCTTCTTGAGAATAGGAAGATTCAAACGGCATCGTCCACGATGATGGTACGATGACCGCAGTACTATGTAGCTGAAAAAGGCCATCAATGGTCTCATTACTGAATTGCATTTCAAAATATGTAAATCAGTAAGTAACAATTTCATCCGGCTTCTGCTTTACGGGTCGCATCCTATGATAATCCTGACTGGCTCCTGCCTACGAGACACCCGCGATCGACGCCCTATGACTGATACTCTGCCTCGAACACCTTAAGACCCTGGAGGGCACGTTGTCAACGTCATTTCTATTCCGTCTCCGTTCCGTGTGCCATCCACGATTGAAACGTCACCGCTCGGCGCACGGCGCACGGCGCGCGGCGTGCAAATCTCAAATGCGCCGACACGCGACACAGTTTTTGCTACCTGAGCGCGCATTATAAACCCATCACCGCCCCCGGGAATTGTTTATGCCATTTGAATAATTTTCATGAGTGGCACCCGTGTCCGCTGATATCTATTTTCCCGCGCGCGCGAACGCGTGGAGAATTACCGCGACGTATTGCTCAGGTGTCCATGTGACCGCGAGCTTGTGTTTAATTTAGCTGATCATTTTGCATAATTGAAATATACTTTTTGTTCGTAAAGGATCCCAATTTCACTGAATACAGACAGTGTTATCTTTTTTTTATTATTTATCATAATTTAATCGAGCCACTCATAGGGAGACATCAATATTAATTTGGGACCCTCGCGGCCGGCGGCGCTAATGACAAAGTTCAGTCCCTGTCCGTCCGTCTCGCTAAACTTTTAGCTAATCACATCAAGACCGAGGAGATACTGTTACTCAACATGTCGAGTTATTTTCCCGTGCATCTCGCCGTGAGCCACTCTATCGCACTCTTTCGACTTAATATATATCATCAAATCAATAATTAACACTGTTGAAACACAGTATGTACTAGGAGACACAGGACTTCAGCACAAATACTCCCACGGGCTACGGCGGCAGTCGGCCGGGGAAAATGCAGGCATTTTCCGAATAATAGAGTACTTGCAACAGCATCTCAACTGGCGTGACGCGTGACGTCATGACAGATGCAGGGCCGCCTACGTGTAGCCTGAGAACGTCACATAATTTTTTCGATCTTTATTCCGAGATTAGATATATATAGGGTACAGGGTGTGTAATAAAAATAATAACGAATTCGTAGTAATTACAAATAGAAATAGAATTAACATGCAATTTGATTGCCACGGATCATAATAATGTAATACTATGGAGTAAGTTTTGTGCGTTGATTGAATCCTTTCAGGTATTTTAGGTGTCTGCGAGGATGACGATCTAGGTAGGTCGTGAGGCCGCTGGCGGGTTGTCAACCCTGTGGACAGTGTCTCTTCACACTTCATTACTGCGGCAGGTTTTATCAATGTAGCTGGCGGCCGCGCGAGCCGTGGGAGCTGGCGGCCGGCGGCCCGCGCGGCGCGCAAAAACCGCTGCCTCCACTAATGGCCACGCTCAGCCACGGATACTCATAATCCTATTACATCAAATTGTCACCTTCCGTGCGCACGTAGAAAAGCTATGAATACAATTTGTTCTCTGTCGGTTAAAAAAGAAGAATGTAGCAGCGAATCAGATTTTTAAAATTGTTGGTGAATATTTTTTTGCCGCACCTATGTATTCGAAGGAAGCAAATTTATTCTTAGAAAATAAAGATTCAAATAGCACCTTTAGTCCCTTAAAAGTAATTGACTTTAAGATCTACATATTGTTAGTAAAAGTTCTAATGAACAAATAGATCAAACATAAATATTGTTTAATCAGGTTACAGACAATAATATAAATTAAACTGCATATGAACTAAATTAAAAAAATGTGAAATTAAAATAAAACATTCGAAATGCATACGCCGTCGTTCCTAGTTGTATTCTCAAATGAGAACTTTGTTTACTGAGAATCATAACGTTATCAATTATACCTATGGTCATGTTATTATAATATTATGAGTAATTACTGGAGTTGAAGTAACTACTTAAGCATTTATTCTCAATCAGTAGCTAAGAATTCGAACTGTCAAAAGTAAGTCAGTTACGACATATTATTCAAACTCAAGCAATTATTTATCTTTAGTCAGTATAGATACGATTAGTGTAAGTTTATAAGTACCCCAAATAATATAATTATCTGGTTGAAAATGAGCGTGTCTCCCTCAAATGGTGTTGTGGTTATTCATAAATAATTGCACTTACTTATTTTTTCATAAAAGGTGATAAAACGAATATTGTACACGTCGGGAGCAAATAACTACTTTAGCTTTAGGGTTGTCTGTCTCACGGGTGGCGCAGGACGTAAGGTATTTTACGTTCGAGTTACCTATTAGTACATTGGAATATCGAATAGCACGGGCAAACAGTAGGTTACAACTGTGCGTAGATGTAGGCCGGAGATTCCCAAAGTAGTCTACGTCGGTTGTGGTTTGTTAGGTGGGGGTCGATATCAACGAAAATTAACGGAGGTCGATGAGGCCTTTAAATCTAATGAAATTATAATTTTTGTCTTTTAGAACAACTCAACAGGTCAATAAACGTACAAAGTTATTGGGAGTTTGGACCTGACTTGCGGCTTAATTGATAAGTTGGCTCAAACGTTCACATCGAGTGGTTAACGTGAAGGAAGACTCAATAA
Organism: Calpodes ethlius; assembly: GCA_018251375.1. Classification (NCBI taxonomy): domain Eukaryota; kingdom Metazoa; phylum Arthropoda; class Insecta; order Lepidoptera; family Hesperiidae; genus Calpodes; species Calpodes ethlius. The sequence continues at coordinate 8,009 of DWPA01000707.1, forward strand.
TATTAAGCGGTCGTAAACATTTATGGTACAGGGTAAGTTATATTTTAATGTTAACTATATATCGGTGAAACTAAAAAAAATATATAGTCATATATATTCTACCTTCGTGAAGAATGAATTTCGCCACAGAATCCTAAAATATTTTATCTTTAATGAAATGCAACCCATCTCAAAACCAATAGTTGTATATGATTATTGTCAAAATATTATTACAATGTATAATCATTATTATTATTATATTAATCATCAGAAGCTGTCCCACCTGTCCCACGTGGATCTTTAAAGGCTGACGGATGGAATGAATCTATTCATTATCCTATTGTCACCTTTTTAATAACTGAGGCACTGGGAGTGCACCTCGGACGGAAGACCCGGCGGATGGTTTAAATTTAGGTAATATTGTCAGCTATCTGTTGTGGTGCTATTTTTGTAAGTCGCTCACAGAAAACTCCTTATTTCGCCGTGTTGTTCGCCTTTGAAGTGTCATCGCAACAGCGGGTACATAGACATTGGTAAAATAGAAGCACTATCGCTCACACCTATAAACATAAATGTACTGCCCGACCTGAAGTTCATAATTATGCAACACAAGTAACTCACTACAAAATAAGACGTGACTCCATATTCTTGAAATTGATGTATATTTCTTAGTTATGAACCGAATAAAATAAAATTAGCACTGAATTATAACCTATGTAAGCTCATTACAATATATCAGCAAAAACCGGGTTATAATATGTCAAACGATTTCTGAAAAAAGCTGGAAGAAACACAGAATTAAACAGATTTTATAACTACCCCCATTAATAGTTTTCTTTACAATATCTTCCATGTACAGACAGACACCGATCATTTGCAATTTTATGATTTAAATGATTTTATTCATTTTTTAAAAGAACAAAGAAAGTAATATCAAACTATTCAACTGATGTAATTTTATAGCTGTTCAATAGAATATTTGAATGTATTACAGGTGGTCTTCCGCTCGAGAGTCAGCTAATGTCGTCGACTTGTGGCGAGCGACGACGGGCCCAGCCACCAGTGCAGACAGTTCCCGGTCCCGGACCATATCTACTAGAAAGTGGCGGCGCATCGCATTACGTGAATGCCACCTGCGCTACCACTCTATTTCACTTTTTTTATTTGAAAGTTGCCACCGAGTGAAACTTTTCGTATTTTATATGTTATCAAAATTTAGTTCCCTATGCTCCTCGTAACATAATGTGGCAAATAATATAGAACAATCGATTTAATTTCAAACTTAAGAAACAGCAATGCGTCGTCGACCGACTTTAACTAGAATTAAATTAATTAATTATCGACAACTATATAACACAAGCGGGTGAATTTATTGCTGGTCGTTTTGGTCGTATATCAATGCGGCCGGCCGCTACAAAAAACAACCCTTTAGTTGACAACCTGATGGTACCCAAATTGATATCTGACAGCAAATATTTGTAGGCTCGCGGCGCCCGCATCGGGGCGTCCCCCGGCCGCGGCGGCTTATCGCGATCCACTCATATGTCACAGTTGGATGGAAATTGGGGATCAATTGATAAAAAACGACCAGATGCGGCGGGGGCGCTCCTCGCGGGGCGCGGGGCGCGGGGCGGGGTGAGTCAATTAGGGAGCGTTTAGAACGTTTATTCTGTTAACTGAATGATGCGCAGGGTTGACACTCTGAGTGAATTCTAAATTATTTTTAACAAAATAAGTTACAATGTAATTATTTGTACCTTATATAAATTTTATTGAACTATGTATTGTAATTATTCATATAGGTATCTAATCTACAATAACCCTAATAAAAATATTACTTATCTTTCTTATATAAACAGCCAAGTAAAGTGCGACTGAGGCACCTGTTACTAAGTGATCGCCATCGTTGCGGGTATCACCAAGGATATCACTCTTATTAAGCGGTCGTCTAATCCCTAGTTACAACTCGAATTTCATTCCATTTTTCATTCCATATTTTTTAACCGACTTCGAAAAGGAGGAGGTTCTATGTTCGATTGTTTGATTTTTTTATATATGTTGTTTGGTTCCTCCGTCAATTGTAGACCGATTTAGAAAATTATTTTTTAATTTGAAAGAGTATATGCCCAAGTTGGTCCCACTGTCCCCAAGTCAGGATCTCATTATGGAAACTTCTAATTTTATTACATAATTTATTTTCCAAAACCCCACGGAACACAACTTATCTTAGTATGGGTATACCACATATATTGCGTTCATTTTTTTGCTAACAGCAAGCAACATTTTAGTCCTTAAACGGAAAAACATAATTTTAAACGAATAATACATATGTATCCTAATATTAAAAGTAATAACAAGAACGAATGCGGTAGCCCTGTCGGGACCGGCACCCACATGTCCAGTCCATAACTCCATAGGTACGCAGTTTAATTTCTGTCAGCGGTGATTCGACAGGCGCAACTCTTTCGCACTCCCGCGACTCCACTCCGTCGTTCCAAAATCAGCCATACTCTTTTGTCATAGTGATGTCAGCACCGGCACATCGAGCGGTAAATTGGGAATCCATTTGTGTGTGAAATAGGCGACGTGCACGCGTTATGCAATAGTAGCACTAGTGCACCCGTAATAGGGGCGCCGCGAGCCGCACGCGGGCGCTGCGGGGATCGGATACCCTTTAGAGTGGCGAACGGGATAAGGGCCGGGGTCAGCTTTTATTAGCAGCGGGAGCGATATGTTTACGATATGCTGTCCGCGAGGTGATCCCGCGCGGGAACTTGACGGATGGCCAGGATTTTAAGGGTTTCGTGCGGAGGCACGAAGGATTTTTTTCTTTAAAGGTGACCTCGTAAGTAAGTGAATAGGCAGGTATATTTGATATTTCTTCCTGACTTGAGTGGCGCAAACGGGAGAGTCTTCTACGACTAAGTCAGCCAGTCCACTGGGTAACCATCTATCGAAGTAGTTGGGTACTTCAGCACTCCAGTGATCAGCCAGATCTTACTAGCGACCGTTACTAGCAGTCGGCCCTTTTACGTCCATTTAATTAAATTCAGAACAATCTTCACGCTCAACTTAGTGTCAGTCGCACCGCCTCAGCTCACCGTACCGTCTGCCGAGTATCGTGGATGTCACAGAAGTACCGGGAACATGAAATGTCCAGGTGTAAGCGATCGTTGCAGCCTCGGTGTGCGGTGTCGGCACGAGTGCTCACCTTCTCTGCCCGCGGTCAATATTAATACCTATATGTTCAGTTTATTGTCGACGTGACGTCACCGTTATCTATCCTATCTCGCCGCACCGTCTCCCGTTTTAGTCCCGTCTTAATAACTGCAATATTTTACACCGTAATGAAAGACTCATAATTTAAAAATTTATAACCTATAAAGCGATCTAGAGTTCATATCGAAACAAAGTATTTAATTAAAGTTTAACGTTTGCTCGCGGCGCGCGCTACGTGCTGCCTGGGGCGGGGGGCGGGGGTAGGGGGAGTGGGGGAGAAAATACATCACCACCTTTATCTTATTAAGAAAATAAAGAGCTTCGCACTAATACAAAACGCATTACTGATCTCTGAAGGCAGAGTTTCCACGAATATAAATTATATCTGGTAGTCTGGTCACACTACGAGTAGTACTGGACGCATCCCTCTTTTCAGTGGTTAGGGTCAGTGTAACGAGTGTTGCAGTAATCGTATAATGTCAAATATCGAAGGAACTGCGTCACTGGCTTTTAATGTCTCTCCGATGAACCGGTTTTTAATTGTCACTCCATATTTGCAATCGAAACACGTAATAGTAACTAACCAGGCAGTGGAAACAGTTACCACAAGCAAAATAACATGATAATGGTGCGGTGGTACCAACAATGCGATGGTGAATTTCAATTACTGGAAACTAATGTGCACTACAAGGAGAGGATGATCAACTTACCAGTAAACTGACGGCCTCGCCTTACGTTTATCTAATATCAGGGATATACACGGATACAATTAGAGAGATATTCACTACTTACAAATACATACTTGACATTTTAATTTACTTGTCACTTAACAGAGCTTTCTGCATTCTGGCTTATAATTATGTTCCGAAAAATCCTGCGAAATCAGATCCACTTTGCGAATAAAAACGGCCTCGTAGCCTCGTTATGAGGCCTGTGACGCTAGAGGCCCGGGTTAGATTCCTGGCCGGAGTCGACCTTTATGTGACAGATAAATCTTCTTTATCAGGTCGTGGGTGACACAAGGAACCCTTGTGTGGTGATATCAGAGTGTAAGCGTTAAGTAAGAAAGTTATTAGCTATTGGTTTTTCTTTATCACCAAATAAAAACATTTATCCAAGTATCTTCGCTAAAATTGAAAATCACCTTTGAAATAGGTATATATATAGAACGCTTACAGTACTACCAGCCCCTGTCGCCTTGGACGTCTGTGTCAGAAACCTCGAAAAGGACTGTGGGACAGTACTAAGTCAATTAGTCCTGTGTATAGTGTTCGTTGGTCCTGTCAGTAATTATTAGTATTATCCAGCCGGTAAGCGTCAATAATTAGTGGCCTCTAGCATAGGTGTGACCGGCCACCAAACACACCAGAACACACTTCATTTTAACACTATGGTTACACGACAGACATACGTGATGCGGTGGTACTGTCCGCGGCGAACCGTACGTGGATTCTACCACCTGTATCACCTGATATATTACTATTTGGCTACATGGTAAATGGCGAGTGAACACGCCGCACACTTGTTTGTGGTGTTGTAATCAAAACGGAATCCTTATTTTTTCTTCTAAGATCCAGGGTACAACACATATAACATGGATTAATATTTTCTTTTTGCTGTACATAATATTACGGGAGAAGTCTTTAAGATTGCAAAGAACATTATTCAGTAATTGGTTGGCTAAATATTGCGCTTTAACGTACTCGGACTGGCTCGAGTCAACGACACACACTTGGCCGGTTGTTTTACTAATCATAATGTATCAATTAATGAAAAAAATTAAAACGTAGAAAAGCAACTCCGAGATCCTATGACTCTGATACTACACGACGATATCACAGTGAACGAGTTTCTGTAGCTAAATAGCAGAAATTATAATATCATAAATCCATTAACCCCTTCACCTGCCAATGAGGAATACTTAACCCGACCCGCACCCCCCGCGGCCCCCGCACCCCCTCGCGCCCCTCGCCGGCGATTCGCAAGGCGCTAATAAAGCCGTTAGCAGATAACATCTGACGCACGCGCGACTCACGCGAGCGCCGCACTCTACCGCGACCGTAATCACCGCATTATGCCGGGTAGGTTCCTCGTCATGATTCCACTTATGGCGTTCGATTAGCGGCCCCGTGCCTTACCGACCAGCCGATCGGAAGGGTTGCGATGCGTTTAAGTATTATAGGTAGGCTTAACGGTGACTGGATGTAGCTCCTTTCTAGTGGCTGAAGTCCATTACCTACTGGATGTATCAACACTGCCGAGTTCCATAACGACCGATTCTTGCTGCTGGACTCGAATCTTCTCTTACAATGTGAGAAGCCCACCACCCGAGCCTCCATCTCACAAACCTTAGAAGACATTAGGGAGAACTCTTATGTGTGCATGTTTTCTGGCAGTTCTTCAGCACGTGATAATTAACTTATAGCACATAAAATAACTTTTTGAAAATTAGAAGTTCGTTCAGAATTCGAAGTCAGGCCTTCGAGGTCAGTTGCTCCCTGAACCTTTCGAACCACTACGCTATCACGGCTGGATGCATCGCCCCCTCGCTATTATAATGTCGTCGCCTGAATTTTACTCGTCTGTGTTTTTGTAGGGAGGCCAGAGTGATCTGCAGTGTTGCACGGAAATATCGGTAGTCCTCGTCGACAGATAGCTTACTTTCATCACCTGGAAGGACAATGTACGAAAGACGTCAAGCGATCATCGCGAGGTGCACGAGTTACTTCAATGTATCTACCCTAAGACTGTAACAGATTTTTGCATATCATACATTTACGCCTGTACTCTTGCTTTAAAAACTTTATTTTTTTTAATTAAAAAAAAATAATCTATATCATATAAATAATATTATATATCACATAAAAGTAGCTGCAAATTGTTAGAAAAATAAACCAAAAACATTATTTATGGTCAACTCTTCAAAAGACGTTACAATGTACGTACTAACTATAATTTCCTCCTCGACAGAAGCTAATAAATATTTTGGCATGAAAAGATATATTTACATTCAGGATTAAATAGGGCGCCATAATATTATAATATCCGAGGTATCAAAGTGTTCATTCAAATCAAAAATGCGATACAGTGAACGAGATCGGATTCAGAAGAACCTGAACTATACCAGTTCGGTGGCGTCCTCCCGCGGCGTGTCATGGCACTTCTTGATTTTGAAGCAAAATTCCCTGCTATTATGCTACTAGAACAGTACAGTAATAATATACTGACATTATATAGTAAGCTTTATATTGTAAAATGAAAAAGTATTTATTATAATGTACTTACGACTTTTTAGGATTTAGATTATTCGAACCTCAGAATAAAATTTTGAAATAACATAGAGTTCCGTCTTTCAGGAAAGCGCATAGAGTTCTCTCCCCTCACGTTAATCACAATATTTAGTAATTATTTCCGAAAAGAACTCACATACCTATGTCTATGACTAAGAATAATAAGCAATGTGTTAACTAACGCCACCTAGCGCGTCTGGTTGTATGTTGTCAGACGTTGGAATGTACCGTCAATATCAGTTTAGAATGCAACCCTGGCCGCGACACTACAAGTCCTTCATCCCTGCCACATCTCTGTTAACAGCTGCGCCCGAATGCGCTTTATTTAATGCGTTAAAATATGCTTGGCTCCATTCATGTACTTTTATATAAATTTAACTTCTCGTTAGTTTGTGCATTGTTTACCGTTTTATAATGTTTCATTATCACGTCACATCTGCGTGACGTCACTGTTATCGAGCTAATTAACGCGTTGGGGCGCGGTGGTGATCATGATATTAGTGAAAAACCTTACACGAACTTTGTTGGTGTTGCGCTGTAGAACTCGACCGCTCCAGTCGTGCTAATAGAACGATGCATCTCAACAGGAAACTGTTTTAAATCCATTAGTGTCCCCGACATACTAGTTACACATGTACATTTCCTTATACGATGATATAATTAAAAGCGATTGATATTATTAGTAGACCAGATAAAGAACTATAGACATAATCAATGGGAGTGAAGAATGACGCTCATTTTACATTCAATATAATTAAGTGTGTAAAAGATTGTAGAATAATAACGTCTAGTACCACCATAGTAGCACGTATTGTGTAACCATTTCAAGGATGCCTATAACGGCTACTCGGATGAGATGAAAATGATGGCACGATATAAAAAAATATATTTCCCCGCTTTGCTTACAGTTACCGATTAGGTACCACTTTTTAATGACAAAAAACACACACTTGTGTGAGTGGGCGATCGTAGGTACACGATATTACTACACACATCCATATCGTTTATGGTCCACTTTAGGCCAACATGGTATTAAGAAAACAACCATCTAGGCGTGAGAGGTCTATGGTAACGATCTTAGTTTATGGTCAATTCTAAACAGCCGTGGTCGTGGTGTGGCACGGGGCTGACCAAAAGACAACAACTTTTTGAGGTGCCGGAACTTCAGATCACCTTATCTGGGACCGCGTTCACACACCAGCAGAGTGGCACCAGTTATTAGCTGCCTGGCCAGCCACAAGTTCTATTTAATGGCAAGCTTTGTTTTTGTCGATTTTTCTCAGTTGACAACACGTCGGTGATGCATATGGTGTGCATGGACGGTAGTTAACACGTACAGTGTTCGGCGAGAAGAGTTTAGTAAAAAATCCATTAAAAAAAATCCAAAATCCATTAAGTGAACGTTTACTGATACATTTCCGATATCAGCGAATAAATAAAATTGAACAGGTACTTATACCTCGTCATAAATAATATTTAAGTGTAAATTATTGCACGGAGCACGTAATTAATAACTTCACTTCGTCGTATTTTCGTTTACAATCAAGACAATGGGTTTGTAGTCACCCTTCTTGTTGTATGGAAGGTCTGAAATTCGATTCCCGGTCGGAATTAACATTAAAGCTCACTTAGTTTTTAACCCCCGATTAAAAAGAGGGGTGTCATAAATATAACATGTAGGTACGTGTTTGTATATGGCGTGTGTAAGCTGAAAAATATGAAAATATCAAAGTAAGAACAACCACAACTTGGGTATACCTTAGATTCTTATATTTTATTATGTGATGATCAAATAATGATGCACGTCTTAATCATGCGTGAAGTTAGGTACAGAATTTATAAAGTGCTTTGTGCAACTTTCGTGTTTAAGCGATATTCACTGAAGAAAATACGTAAATATATATTAACTGACTTAAAAAAGGAGGAGATTCTCAATTTCTCGGATTTTTTTTTTATTTAACATTGTTTACGTGTTACTCAACGATGGTTTAACTGATTTGAATGATTCAAACGGTGTCATGTAAGGAGTTGCTTCAACTTGGTCCCACATTAGTATGATGCTGAACTAATGACGGATTTTGCAGTATAAAGGGCGAACCTCCTCAACGGACAGGAGTCATTGACCCGTGTTTAGAGATATTAGTTGTTGGTAATATTAAAATACTAAAATGGGAAAAGGGATGGTCAATGATGTACTAGACATCATTGACCATCCCCGGATGTGATGGTACGAATTGAAGATAAAATGTGTAGGTAACTAGTATTTTCGTACTTACTATGTACATGAACCTTCGAACGTCGACGTAACGAATAATGTTAAAGTCGAACGGACTCTAACATTATTATCTTAAATGTATGAAATAATAAATTAGAGACCTTCACATAACTTTGAGATCCGATCATTTGTAGGTGTATCCGACAGTCCGACAGCATCGCTCGCACCGACCTCAACTTTAACCTTATTTCATAATTTTAAGATAATAATTTTGATGTAGATTATACTTTATGTGACAACATTTATTAATCTATACTTTAGTAGCTACAAATAAATAATGTAAACTAGGTTTAAAATAATCAAGTAGTCTAATCGATGAATGTACTTTGTTATAATCAAAGCTCGCCGTGGACACTTTGATAGAATAAATAAACTGTGTTGAAGGGCGGTCATCACTCGCCACTGTCTCTGTGAGCTCATGCATACAAGCACAATATATTTGCTATGAAACTCTTAGGTACAAAGTATTTTCCATAAACTCAGGGTGTGCTAAGAGCGAAATAAGCTCGGCGTTGGTCTGTTAGCATGGGCACGAGGCTTTTGTAATTATGAAAACATGAACTCTCTCCTTTCCCAAAAAGCTCCTTTTTTATTGTAATTGTGATTAATTGTTTATTAAAGTCCCAAGTGGACCAGGAGGTTTAAATAAATCAAGAGATATATCCTGTAAAATCAATTACTTAGATAGACAATTCATGCCAAAACTTTATACACATATCTAAAATTCAATAACTATGGTCCCAGGGGTAGTACTGATCAAGTGTGACCAGTTTGCCTCAAGCCACGCCTCGAGTCGTATTCCCTCGTCGTACTACGCTCCTATGAGTACGTAAGTAGCTCCGATTGTCCTCAAGCCGGTATTCCGATCAGAGGAAACATTTAGGTCGATTTTATGCACCAAAAAAACGGCATGCATGATCGGCACGGTGAGACATAATTTACTTCGATAAGATATCGACTGCAACCACCTCGCCTCTCGACATGGCGCAATAGAGGTGAAGTCTGCGTAACGTACCGTCAATGTCAGCGAAGTGGCGGAGGCTGGTCGGCTAATGGGGAGATGAGAACAATGGGCATGTCGAGGCTCGTTAGCTTCATTTGCGCTAGAAGAGGGAGGAGTGAGGGGGGAGAGTGCCTAGGAGGACGGAGGAGGCGTGGCCGCGCCGCGATTGGCCGCCGCATGCAAATCCTCGCCGTCTGCGCGCGCGCAATCACGGCTGCCATCGCTACCGACCATTGTTCCCAACAAAAACGCCAGCCCGGCTCGTTTGTCGGGAACATGACAAAAACGGCGGAATGCGCATAACAAGAAACTGCAAAAACTGCCGCGCGACGGCGCGGGCGGCTTCTTGCCGCCGATTTATGTCCCTCGCAGCGCACGCGCTTATCCTAACATCGCGTCCTGCGCGGGCAAAAACTGCGCGCGGCCGCGGTCGGCGACCCGCCGCGCGACTCGCCGCGCATTCACTGCATTAAACGATCGGCTCCCACCGATTGTGTACCGATTGTTACCTATTATTGTAATGTGAGCCGGTACATGTCGCCACATGTCATCGCATGTCTCCGTACCGTACGTTGCGCGTGACTTGCACCAGTTGCACCTACACGAACGAAGCAATTGCTGCGTCGCGTCGGCCGTATCGATATTCTTAAAAAAACGAATGGGACTACTAATCGCTTCACAAAGAAATTTTATAAAGATTTTTTGCAACACAATTTTTTCACGTTCAAATTAATAAAAAAAATGTTTAATGTAGTACACCAGCCATACTTTGACACACTTGCCTATCACTAATAAGTTTGAATGTTTTTGTAACTCATTTTTGAAAGAATTGGACAAAAATTGCTGAGGGCTATGAACTTTGCTGCCAGGAAACGATTTCTAAAGTCGTACCCACTACGTCACGGTTCGAGTGATAAAAGTCAAAGAATTTTGAGTTAGTTCGGTTAGTTACAAGTTAAGAACGAGATGATAGATATGTTCAATCCTATCTAATCCAAACACTATCTTTCTTTCTATACATAAAACAAGTACAAGTAGGTACCTAGATCTTTAAAATACTGACTATTGCATGACAAGAGAAATCCAACATTGTAAGTATTTTTCGTATTTTTAACGAGATGTAAAAAAGTAGTTCGCGATAGCAGCGGGGTTACTTCCGTGCCTGGCGACCATAAATCTGTTCGGATTACACCGAGCGCGCCAATTAACGGATGCAAAATCATATTTAATTGTTGTAGCAAAACCGAACGAAATTAGCATTCATTAGCTGTGATTGTGGAGCGGAGGCGAGCGAGCGGCGGCGGGCCATTACTTCGGAGCCGCATTTACATTGAATGCTGCGGCCGTCCGTCGAGATGCAGCTCTCAATTAAAATACGGCAATAAATTAACAGATATAAGCAGCTCGGCGACGAACGTGTGCTGCGACCAAAGTGCTCGCGACACCGGACCGGCCGCAAGCCCCGCGTCCGCGCCGACAGGCCCAGAGCCTGACACACAAAAATAATTATTGTTTTGATCTCACTCCTAATGTGGCGATCGAAGGACTCCGCGTGAGTTATGGCAGCGGCTCGGGAACACAAACATGTCTATAGGGCAAGGTTGCGTTCTCCGAAGAGAGTGGTACTGTTTTTTTAGGAAATTTGAAATGAAACAATCCTGTATTCATTTAATATTTATTTATGAATTTATTATATTGCTGTGGACAAATCGATAACCAAAATATAAATTAAAACTTTTAGACCGACCGGTTGCCTAAATCGTACCCCGCCTATATCTAATGGCATGGAACCGCGGGTTATAGCATTTCTTTTAAACAGAGATGTAATAGGTACCTGTTAGAGAGGTATTGTAGGACGTGTAATACTAATTGCTAAGTATTCGGAGATAATTAGGACCGTCTAGAATTAACGAAGTAAATTCCGACGTACTACGTCACGATCATTAGGTCCCATATCATTATCGGCTATCGCTCAAAATCATAGCACAGGCTGTATTGATTCACATTTTTTGGTTCCGTTGTCAAATCGAACACTAGTAGTTTCGTTATGTCTGTCAGTCCGTCTGTCCGTCTGCAGCATCGCGCAGTGGCCCTCAATACTACGTCGCTGTAGTTTGGCACGGATTCGAAGTATTCACACAATATGACGCTGACAAAGTGCCAGAATAAAATCTTGAAAGTAAATTATTCCATGTAATTTTTGTTCTCTTTAACCCCGTACTGTGGAGTGTGAATGATAATTTTTCAATTTAGGAATCCGTTTGTAAAATATTAACTTTTATAATGCTAACTTCTACTCCAAATGAGGTGACTCCACCTCCTCGCGTCTACTTACTAAATGGTAGGTGTTGTACATGTGAAATAATCAACCGAAGTAGGACATGTGCCCATCTTAAATTTTAACTGAAAACTATCACTTCATAGGTTTTGCAAGTTACCATGTAATTTGTCGACTCACAGCTACTGAACCCTGCATTGCGCGTGACCCGATACGCTTGGCCGGTTTTTATTTGTGGTATGTCACTAGTTTAACGAATTGGTACGATTTTTTTCTGTGTTATGTGTCTACATTATTTTCTGTTTCTCTTTTTCTAGCACGGTTTCATATATGTTTTGTAAATTCTCTTCACCTTGGTGAACAAGTTAAAAAATAATTAGGAATCTATCCATACTCATACTATAAATGCAAAAGTGTGTTTGTTTGTCTTTCTTTCACGGCTCAACGGAGCGTCGCTGTGGTATGATTTTTTGTTTCGAGATAGTTGGGAGGAAAAAGACTACTATAGGCTCTTTTTTATTGCAAAAGAACATTTACGTGTAGGTATATTTCAGCCAAATTAATGGAAGTGTTTAACAACAAAACGTCGCCTGGAAACCAAATAGGCAAATTGGCAAGAAAATTGACAACCTTTTTATTGCTGATCTTTTCATACACGCGGACGTAGCCACAGGCAACCTCTAGTTATTCAACATATCCTGACAATATCACCTATGTAAGCTTAAGTATGAGCCCATTGACATATAATTTATTTGCAGGAAGTACTTACGGCTGTATTTTAACGTCGGCCTTTACATAAATATAAATAAGTTATAAGGTAAAGTAGTCAAACGTTGTCTTTTGACGGTTTCCAGGCAACTGACTCGGGGTTATGGGTAGATACAATATTGAGCACTGCCATTAAAGTTTGCGTGTGTTCATCTAAAGCAACCTAACCGCACCTAAAAAAATTACTGAAACAAAATTAAACTCAGTAGATTTATCAGACAACGATGAGGTTATCTTTTAGTGATAACAATGTCAAAAATAAATTCAGAAAAATCACAATCAAATTGAATCTTAGGTGATTATCATAAAAACTTGGTGATGAAGGTAAAATAAAAATATTCTGATGAAAAACTATCATTTCCACGGGCACCGGTACTAACGGCAGTGGACGGGTAGGTCTATGAAATTGTACTGCATGTCGTGTCGCTGGACAATTTCAATTATGAATCCATCCAGTCGTTGGTGAATGAAAAATAAAATAAAAAAAGCCGTTTTCGTGTCGTCGAAAATTGAAGGTGTCGGGTCGATGCCGTGTCGGCCAATGAAGAATCGTTCATAATCAGTGATAATAAACACAGCTAGCGGCAACCACACAGCACATGTTTGATTAATTTCGCTGGTTCGATCTTGCTTCGATCAATTTACAAATAAACACTCTTCATTTTAAGTAATACGAAATTGTTATAGATTGCAGTGGCCTAAGTCTGGCAAAGACATCAAATACGAATAGTTACTTGTGGAAAATAGTAATCAAATAAGGGTAGAATCATTCCCTCATCATCGTTTATGAACGACGCTGTTATTACTATGAAGAATAATACTAAATTCATGACACATTTAAAGACACCGACGTAATATATTTTGATAAATAAAAGGAGCACCCGTAATATTTCTCTACTGTCGGAAGCATTTAGATGTTGGGTGCTAGCGGAGCAATGGAGTCGTCGCTCGAGGCAGCCGGAGGGCCACTAAGCAAATTGGCTGATATTGTGCACATCCGGAGACGGCTTGGCGCGCGGCCAGCGGGAAGTGATCGCCTGCGTATGTAACTTTGTTACTTTCATTGTTAAATTTTCAATAAAATGGGACATCGATCTTACTTCGCTGTATTAACCGATGAGCTGACGGTCGGGGTACGGTTTCTATAGATTCGAGTTACCTACACCGAGGTCGATTGTTGTTTAACTAAAAAGAAGGTTCGGACGACGCGGACGTGATGAACCATTTATGTCACTGCTACTGTGCAATCATACCACAAAACAATAAACTGTCCATCGATCGCGGACAGCAGGTATCTCATCCGCAACGAAACATTCTGCCCCAATTATATTTCTTTCGAACAACGAATTCACGCGCAGGTTATAAGGTACGATATACCTACAGCTATTATTTAATCAGTTAATTTTAATTTTCAGTTTGTATATCTATTTGACTATATATATATATATATAGGAAGATTCTATATTTATTTGACTTCATTATTCGCCTAACATAAACGTGAATTTTTAATGATGTAAAGGTGAGGTCTACGCTTACAGGCAAATAGGTAATTGACTATTCAGTCTATTGTTATACTTGTAAGTAAGGAGTTTGAGAGTCGGGTGGCCG
>DWPA01000708.1:0-22425 GCA_018251375.1 Calpodes ethlius
AGAAGCCAGGGAAAACGGTCCCTCTTGCTGCGGGGTAGTTGGGTTATTTCACGATCCAATTTAATCCTAACGGTACTATCCCATACAATGTGTGTATTAACATTAGCAGAAATGCTAAGATTATTTTTAAATTACAATTATACATCATTGTAGATTGATTACTGAAACTTGCTATCCATAGAAAACACACTTTTCTAAATGAAAATTTTAGTAGTTAAATCCTTAAATTGTCAAAGTTCCTGTTAATTATAACTCATTAATTCAATTTGATTGCAATTTCTCTGAAATTCGATTTATTAATATTCCACTGCATTTCCTTATTTGAATAAGGATCTACATCTAGCTAGTTGCCCGGGTTTGGTTTGACTATTTTCCCTATTTTTTTGCATGATGCATATTAATTCTTAAAACATATCTTTCATATCATTCTGATATTTTAAAAGGGAAAATGAACATCATGCTCATAGAAGTTCCAACAACAAAGCACACTGTACTACATAACAGTATTAAAAGTAGCACAACCAATAACTATAACATTCCCTATCATGACTACACTAGGCCGTGTGCAAGGAAGACATGTATAGAGTTATGTGATGTGTGTGCAGTACAACCTTCCCCCAACTGTTCGTCAAAGGATGATTCAAAAGCATGTTTTATGTATGCGTTATAAATGGCGGCTTTCAGTAATCAACCTATACTAATGTAGGGGCTTCTAAGTTGCTACTTGTATTATGTACAATGATTACCTGGAGTGTAACTCCTTCTATTAGAGAGTCATGTACTGTGACACCTGCAAGCAAACAAAGAAACAATATAAAGGAGTACTCATATGAATTGCCTTAAATAACAATATAAAGTTGAGTTTTCTTTAAGTGTAGTAACTGTCGTAAGCCACATTTCTGTGGTTCCAGTGAGGATGAATTGAGGCTGAAATAACAATTACATCTATTCAATCCAAACAAATTCTTTCAAAATTTTAGATTATATTGCATACATAAATGATGGCTACCAAAATGATGGAACTTTCATACCCCACAAAGCCACAATAGTGACTGAAAATCAGGCTACGCATGCTGATCTCAATCCCATACTGACATATTAGAGTGTCTTAACAGGCAATAGGAGCAGGCCACTTGACAGTAAGGCTTCCCATAAGGACAGTACTGTCAATGATATTATTAAGTCACAGTATTTCCATAAAACATGCCTGACTAGCTTAATTATTCAGATGCTCTTGACATGTGTGCCCACCAATAATAGGCATGAACATTCTTCAAAGTACAGGCAATGGCAAATTTAAAGACATGTACTGTTAATATACACTAATATCTAGATATTGAAATTATAATTTGTACAGGCATATTTTTTTTTTTGAAATATTAATATTACTAACGACAGATATCTTGAAATATATTTCAATTATTTCTGGTCAACAGTGTATGGGTTTTGTAATATTACAATTACCAACAACAAACAATTCCAGCAACTGTTGGTCATGTGCTGTTAGATTATACAGTTCCATTTTGTGTCTCTCTAGATCTTCATCAGATAATACATTATATATTAAAACACACCATTACCTACAAAACATCCCCTTACAAACATATGACAATATATATAAATAGGTGTTAGTACAGAACCTACATTATTGTCTTGTTTATGTGGTGGCACAGTGGACCCTACCTATCAAGGATTTTGTCAGTCCAGTATGCTAATCTTAATAGAATGTTGCTTGATCCACAGAACAAAAAATAAAAATGACATAATTAAACAAAAAATTGTTTCTTCTTTAATTTGGTGTTTAATATATTTGTAATTTGGGGCCGATGTACAAATACATAACAACAGAGGGTAAGTGATATTATTGTATAACATGTTTTGGGGGTAAGGATGTAGATACGCGCTAAAGCGGCCGGCACGGTGGTGCCATAACACAGTTAGTCGCAGTGCTTGCCGCTAGCGACTATGACCATCCCCTGGTACACTTATCACGTTAATCTATAGAAATTAATAACGAGAAACTATATTTAATTCCTAATTCCATAACATGCAAGAAACATCCGACATATGACACCCAACCTGCCAAATATATTTACCTACTTTTATTACCAACCTACGACGTACTTTAATCCAGACCCTCTGAATTTTAGTTATTTTACATTATTTTATTAGTAGTGAAATCGATTTTACCGTGGCTTTTTCCCTGGGCTGTCAGTTGAGTGTTGAGCGATATTTCCAATAATGTCAATATAAATAGATAACACCATAAAATTTTCCGATACATTATGAAATAATTGTTCGTATTTGTTCACTGTTTGTTCACATTTCTCATGCACAATTTGATGTTTTTATCAAGTGTGGATCACTATGAATTCAACTCACAAATCACAATGTCATGTGCGTTCAAAGTCAAAAGCACAAGCCACAGACTAAGAAGAGCACAGATGTAAAAATGCTTTGTAGTCAAAAATAAAATAGATAGAAAATTACAACTTTATGTTTGTCATAGAAACACAGAGTGATTAAGAATAATACTGATATAGCTACATAAAAAAAATATAACGACAATTCATTAGGTGTAGAAGGAAAACTAATGTTTTGGTTTAATGTTTGTTGTTTTAACTAGCGGTTGTGTCACTCTCTCATGGTACGTCAACTGCACAGATTAAGTAGACATAAAAGGGTATATTAACTGTGAAACAGTGACGTTTACGTCATATCCAGTGACAATCTTTTCTTTGACAGTTTTTAAGTTAATTGTGTAGATTTTTTATTTATGTCCGAGTTGAATAAAATTGTCATAATTATTACAGTGTTTATGTTATATTTTTGACAACAACGACAAATTTAAAACCCAATTTTAATTTTGCAAGCAAATTTATGGAGGACAACGGTAAAGTTAAATGTGAAGTAAAATAAGCGTTAAATGGTGCAATGCACAAGTGCTCTTTGTTTTGAAGCGGATAATAACACCATCAGGGACAGGAGGAATAACTTATGATTACACTTTTGTTTGTAGCTGTAGCGCTGGAGGGCGAGGATGAGGAGGAGGAACAGTTCGACATCTCTCTGCCTGCCGCACATTCGGTACGTTTTTCTATAAAAAAATGGGCCATTATTCTCAAATATTATTTGATAGTAAGGTTTCCGACGAATTTAGCATGGGTATAATAATGTAAGATGTTTATTGAATGAACCGGGAAATTTAAATAAATTTTTAAACAATTCTGCCATGTTATTAATTTTTTGTTTTTTAAATAAATTTTCAATATAGTGCTGTATAAATAGCGAGTTGAATACTCACTCATCTCAAATATGTTTGATTGAGTGAGCTCCTGCTGTTGCGTTAGTTTTTGGTGCTACTATGATGGAAATAGTATGGGTACTACACCCATAGAATTGTTGATAATACTACCAGTAAAACCAAGCAATAGGATCGCAGGATTCCCAAGGTTTCATAATTATAGTTCATCTGATCTAATGTTCTTCAGAGTGATATAACATCAAAATGTGCTTTTATATTGAAAGTTAAATGTAAATATTTTTAATTGATGCACATCAAACATTGCTTGAACTTTAAAATGACCTGAACAAGTGTGTGGCACACAGACATTATTTGGGTAACCAACTGATAGGTAATATATCAATATACATAATGAGCTT
Organism: Calpodes ethlius; assembly: GCA_018251375.1. Classification (NCBI taxonomy): domain Eukaryota; kingdom Metazoa; phylum Arthropoda; class Insecta; order Lepidoptera; family Hesperiidae; genus Calpodes; species Calpodes ethlius. The sequence continues at coordinate 3,664 of DWPA01000708.1, forward strand.
TAGTAAAGGTATATGGTAAATTTTGCAGTTATAGTCACATTTAGAAAGTTTTAATGCCAATAGGAGTGCACTCATGTTTGTCTTGTTTTTTCACTTATTTTTTTCTATTTGAAATGTTTGTGTTTGTATATAAGTTTTTGCCATATAAATCAATATTGAATAATGTACATGAATTATTTTTCTTTTTGTTTACCACATGTTAAAGTTTATTGACATTATCTAATGCATACTTTGCCTACCATATTAAAATGTGTAGTTTACATCTTGTTTGTGAAATATGTATTATAGATTTTCTGTAAAAGAATAGAATAAATACTTTTTGTATTGATTGTAGACCTCATATCTAACTTTTACAGTATATGGGGCATGGCTTGGTGTCAGTTGGTGGAAGGTCAGTGCTGGAATCTGGCTGGGAGGGCAAAGTTCCGGTTATTGCCCGCCATGGGACCGTGTTTCCTGGGGAGACGGTGCCCTTGCTGCTTACCAATGGCCAGGACATAGCTCTGCTCTCACAAGCTATCAAAAAGGATAAGCTTTTTGGCTTGTTGTGTCCTGAGTAAGTGGTAATTTCACATAATCACTTCGATGCAGGTCACATAAGCCCCTTATGCTTCAGGAGCGCTTGAGCATGCACTCAGAGAGGGACTAGTGGTCAATTGTTATTTTGGAAGTATTTATACAATTTGATGGCCTTTGCTGTAGCCTAATGTCTACGAGGTAGTTATAATAACCAAGCTTTATAACATGAAAGTGCTCCAGAAATGACTACCACCAGGTCGCACCTGTTTATTTTAGCTGTAAGTTGTAGGACTCTTGTATGGTTTGTCTGGGGAAGTTCCATCTCTTCATTTATTTTTGCCTTGTAATACCTGTCTGATGCTCTAGGCTGCTCCCAGTTGTTACTTACACTTACACACATGGCATTCTTCTGTCCTCAGCGTTACCAAAACATCTGTGACCAATTTAACTATAGTCCTAACATCCTATTCTATTACTTATGAATAATAACAAATAGATATTGTTATTAATGCCTTATATTAACAGGAGTTTTATAAACAACAAAGACTTCAGTGACTAAAAGAGACTAACTTAAAAAAATCTTAAGTATTTTATAAAATTCCCACAGGATAGAAAATAAACAAGATTTATATTTTATTTATAAGTGGTTTTACTATAATTATACTTATTAATCTTGATATTTTATAAGTTAACTGATAACTATATTCCAGATATTTCAAATGACCACAGGATGATGAATAATGAGGATTTATATTAGCTTTTATGTTAACTCATTCTCATACTAAAATCGCAGCAATTATACGAAATCTATGCGAGCTCAGCCACAAGCAATTGCTGGGATTATGCATTGCACGATTGCTGTCTAATAATAGTGAAATTATATTTTGTATTGTATTGCTAAGTGTCTAACAAAAGATAATAGTCCTTCTCAAATTTACCTTCTTTATAATTATGTTTATTTATTCATTTTTTGCATTTAATAGTCAAAAAAAAAAACCAATAGGTAGATATTTAACACTTATAGAGCCAACAGTAATATTGTAGCATAAAATGTAAATTGAGCTTTATTCTGTTTAAAAATAACAATAATAAAGTTTATCGATCACAAAATGTAGATATCCGTGACATGTCTGCGATATCTGTTTCAGTGAAAGCGGGACGCTGGTGTCCGGGTACGGCGTGCTGTGCGAGATATTCGAGGCGAGCGGCGTGCCGGAGACGGAGGCGGAGGGCGCGGGGCCCGGGGGCGAGGGCCTGGCGCCGGACGCTCTCGTCGCGCTCGACATGGACGAGGACATCCGCGCCACGTTCTCGTGCAAGGCGCGCGCCGTGCACCGTTTTCGCTTCGTCGACATGCCCAAATACAGTGTGCCTATACACATTTATATCAGGTAATCATAATTTATCGCAGATCGACGAGTAGGACGTCTACATAATTATGTCACAGCTTACTAATATTTCATGTTCATTGGCGTTCATAATTACAGTGGACCGCAAATGTTTCCTTCAACTGCCACACCTGCAAATGTTACATGGAACATAGACGTTGCATTCGGGACGATGCGTGCGGCCGGAACTTTTTTTAGGATGGCTATATCCCACGAGTATATAAGGTGTCTCGGCCGACTAATGAAGTCGAATGTTTGTAACAACTGTCACGGGGTGACACCTATTGCAGGTTACCATTTTAGGATAATAATGACACGATATAGCAGCAACATGTTTATTGATAAAAATATACTCAAAACCCTGCAGGGAATATAGTATATACAAAATGTATAAGATAAGTGATTAGAATATAAAAGTCACCGTGTACCCGTGTGAGGCATCAGGAAGGACTTTTTCACCCACTCCGAGACGGGAGTCATCGGTCAAACGAGTTTCACTAATGTATCCATACAATAGCTGTGACATTTGGTATTTTTTACAAAAAAAAAAATTCGCATGTCTCTGACCACTAATATTTTCTCTCTCATTTTTATGTTGCTTGGACGGAGTAAATGTGAGGTATCAAAATATACCTACTATATATTTATATATACTATACTATAGTTACTATACTGTACTATAGTTACTATATATTATGGTTCCAGAGCTATTGAGGAGGTGGTGTTGAGGTTTCTGCTGCGGCGACGTTTGCGTATATTTTGTATTTCTAAACCGTTTAAGCACATACCTATATTATCTTTCTTTAATTAATTAGCTGTAATATGTACACAGCTGCGGTCTCGTCAGTCGTTTAACAAGGTGCACGAGGAAGGAGGGGGTTGGCTTAAATTTTAGCACAACTTTTGTACGACATCCACACTCGTAAATATACAAATTGTACGTGCAAGCCCCAAAAATATGATGTATAAAATAAAACTTCTTCAAATTCCAGTCCAAGTCAATTTAATGACAATTGACGTACCTGTAGTATTTACTAAATACCTTGTCGGCGTGATTCAGAAAGTAGTAAAATGCCATCATGAACATATTGGATAAGAGAACATTTTAAGAAACAAACAAACAAATGTCCGCACGCAGCCGCCGACCGTACTCGTGTATCAGCTATCAGCGCCGCCTCGAGCCGGGTTGACTCTGGCTCCGGCTCGATGTACGGCTTAGTACTACAAACATCTGTTAGTCGTTTACTTTAATTAACATTGTACAGTAGGTTCCTTGTTTGTTTTTTTATTTATTTATTATTGGGAGTGGCCCTGCCACGCCACCCGCGACACAGGGAACCCTAGTGCGAGGTGCGAGTGTAACCGTCATTATTGTAGTGCTGCCGTAAAACAATATATGAGTTGCCAGGTGTGAGACGTGCCACGCATACCGAGAGCCGCAGGAGCATCTACTGTAGGCCAGTGTGTCGCTCCTCGTAAATAACACAATTTGGTTGGTCGCAGGGTGAAGCTAGTTCTGGTGAGGGTGCTCCCCGAAGTTAACATGTCGGAGCCGCTGCGGCACACGCGGCTCGCCAGCCTCGACTGCCTGCGACGCTGCCGTACTCCGTATGTAACCTACTTATAGTTTTGTAAATGATGACCCCGATGACCGATTTAATTAGATAAACATTCGCCACCCCGTCACCGGCCGTCGTCTACTTTTGTTATAAGGAGATATTATCGTGACAGAAAGTAATTTGAATGATAAGTTTTAATTTCCTATTTCTTGTCCTTGCGTGCTCTCCATGCCGCCCAACACGCCGGGAATCCTCCTGAGGACGCGTGTAGCATTATATATTTACTTACTGAAAATAATAGAGTTTAGAACGCAATCTTTTTAATTTGTGTAAGTATTGGCAATATTTTCTTTATCTGATGATCGGGCTAATGGGGGGGGGGGGGGGTCATCACCCCCATGGCATACATAGGCGGTACCGATACATCGCCAACCCAGAAAGAAAAGGGAAGAAAAAAGGTGGTCATTTACTTCGTCGTATATTTTAAGGTGACCGCACAGTTATAAGTATTGTAAGATGTTTTTCTGTCGACAGTCATTTCTTCTTAATGCTTCGTTCGAGCGCCTGTCGTAGTGCCACGACTTTTATAAACCTTATATTCGGTTCAAGACCTAGTTCCTTCTTTTCCCTTCCCCTCTCCCCTCTGGCACCACATTAATGATGTGTACGGAATTACCGATGCCCACGAGCGGCGATGACCGCTAATCATTGTCACCTTACATATATTATTAGATTATTGATATTCGATTAACATTTTGACGTAACATGAATATTGTAGAGTTATATAGTATATGTATACGGTGACGACGGTCGCGGGTCCGGGTCCGGGTCCCTTGCGACATTTAGCTGTAAACAAATGGGTGACGGCCGTGTCGTGTGTGTCAGGCTGGACCGGCGGCTGCGCACGCTGGACGCGGCCACCACGCCGTGGCCGCTGTTCGTGTACGACATCTTCGACTACCGCCGCATGCGCGCCGTGCTGCGAGACCACTTCAAGACTTTCATGTTAGGTGACTCCCCGCATCCTTACATCATTACAAAAACGTACGTTCATCGCCCGAGGAACACCTTTAGAGTTTCACTGGACGTCCGCGTGTCCGCAGATAAAATGCCGGAGGAGCCGGTGTCGCTGTCGTTCTGGGTGGCGTCCAACCTGACGCTGTCGCCGCGCGAGCGCCTCGCGCTGTTCGTGGTGGACGACGCGCTGCTGCGGCTGCACATGGCCGTGCGCTACGTCGGCCGGGTACTCACGGTTGCTGTTGCACGATACGTTACTGCGCCGACTGCGGTCCGACGAGGCTAGCCGTGTGTGTTTGTTGCAGCGCAGCGTGCTGTGCTGCGCGTCGTGCGGCGGCGAGGTGGCGCGCCGCGAGCACGTGGTGCCCATGTCCAGCGAGGGCGTGCACTCCAACTACACCAACATCGGTACGGTACCCCTCCGCCTTCCGCTCCGCATGTAAAGTAAAGTCCATAAATAGAAGCGAACACCTTGCCGTAAATAAGTCGGGATAGCCCCGTCGTCCCCTATCTAGTCAAGTCGTAGCGACCGTCGACTCGGCGGGTACTGAACCGTGTGGTCGTTGTGACGCAGGAGGGTTCATGCACGACATCGTGACGGTGTCGCAAGCGTACAACGTGCGCCTGTCGGGCGGGCCGTCGGCGGAGTTCTCGTGGTTTCCCGGCTACACGTGGACCATCGCCAACTGCGCCGCCTGCAGCTCGCACATCGGCTGGAGGTGAGTACGTCGGTCGCGCCCCCGCACCGTTACGTGAGGTAGCGCGTGCGGGGCCGAGTGTGACGGTCGGTCGGTGCAGGTTCGACGCGACGCGCGCGCGGCTCCGGCCGCGGCAGTTCTTCGGGCTGTGCCGCAACTACGTGTCGCCGCGCACGGACGGCGCGCGGCTCGTGCGCTCGCTGACGCCGCCGCTGCCGCTGCCGGCCGCCCGGCGCACGGCGCGCTCCGCGGCCGCGCTGGTGGCCCGCAACGCGCGCGACCCCGACCTCGACGACGAGGACGCCTAGCGCTCCGAGCTCGCTTCGTCTACGATGGAATCCACGGTCAGGCGAACTATTCGATGTGAAACACCAGACGTAGGTCTCGACCGTTATGAGCGTCGACCGTTAAATATGAATGTACGAGTTCGTCTTTATTGGCCACGCAATTCCGCAGCTGATTGTAGCAATACTATTATTATTTTTTTAATTGACCTTGACGCATCGCTTGTAGAAGAAAAACACCTGTCGTGTCGGCGATGTGTCCCCCACTCTCTCTCTCTCTGTCCCTCTGTCTCACCGCGGTGCCCTATAGTGTACGCAACAGGTCGTTCGGTTCGAGACTCGGTCGGACTTTAATTAAACTGTCCTTTTGAATTAAGTATATTTAGTGTAGAAACAAAATTGATTATATTTATTTCCTGTCATGCGTATTTTAAATACGAAGTCACTTCTGTGTCTCGCCGGCTGGCTGTAATTTTTAACAAGTGTTGCGACAAGTCGAATTTTCAAACTAGTTCGTCTAATTAATGGATTCTAGCGGAGATGATCGACCGAGGGTAACTCGGTCGCATTAGTCGTGTGATATGATCGATATCCGCACCGTGTTACTGTTAGAACAAGTACTAAATTACGGCCAACGAGAAACACTATACACTCAATATATAAACCTCTGTATGCCTCTTTCTACTTCGAGCATCGAGTCCCGACCGGCCGGCAAACATTTGGCGGACATTTTATAAACTCCTGCTTATTCCCTGCGTCAGTACACTCCTACGCCTACAGTTATATAAAGTTTTGTTAATATTGGATATTATTTTAAATGTTTATTTGCTACGTGTTCCTGTAATACTATTTTAGTAACACTACGAATATTGTAGTCCATATATTACAATAAAAAAAAATGCCTCACAAAGTTCTGCATCGCTTCCCGTTGGCCGTACTTCAGAATGCATTTCTGTGTCCCCGCTTGTCGCCGCCGCCCGGCGCGCGCCCGCTGTCCTCGGTGTCCCCGCTGTATCGAGTGCGGGCACCGTCGCTAGCTCGAGCCCCTCAACAATGTATTTCGTACGACTTGTACCGATAGTCTGGGCGGTCACCGCCCGCCCCGAGTGAACGTAGTCATAGAACATCTCGTGTGTTCAGATTAGCTTCCGTCGGGAGCCTTCGAAGAATGCTCTCGAAGGAGTCTATTCCTTCTTCATCCTTGTACATCACCGTGTTGCGACATAGCCAAATATGTAAATATGTATTAATTAGTAGAATATTATTTTCAACATGAAATTCTAATCACTAATTCGGCGATCGACGAATCGACGTGTACGATAGGTAGGCTATACATTAAGGATGTATTTAATTTTGTATAAATTATTGTGAAAAGATAATAAAAATCCTATTTATTAAGAGTTCCTTTAATGTCGTTTTACTTATTTTAATTGAAACGTTACATATTGAGAGATGCGCTCGCTCGTCGCCTTCGACCTTAGGAACGTCGACGAGAGTATAAATGTATACCTAAAGCTGCATCCGCATCTGTTTCGCGGTGACGTCACAGGTCGCGCGGCGCCGGGCCCCGGCCGCGGCCCGCGCGCTACCTGCTCCTCAGCAGCAGGATGGGGAAGTTCTCCGTCACCAAGTAGTCGTCCTCGAATATCACCCCGATGTTTAACTCGAACTCTGGAAAACAATGTAAGTGTTGAAAACTAGTGTGCAATAGTCGTTCGATGAACTGCTTGTTTTAAGGACAAAATATAAAATATATATATAGAGTTGGGAGCGCTACTGGGGATTGGTATTGCAAGGCGGTCGAGAAAGCGAGTACCTATCTTGAAGTTGGGCGTGGTGGTGGTGGGGCAAGTGAAGAGGCGCGGCAGCACCATCCGCAGCGGCAGGTCGCGCGCGCGGCATACGTCGCCGTCGCCCACCTGGATGTTCTGGATCTCCGTGGCTGCGGGCATACAATACGCACGCGATCACCACCTTAAAATTTGTCCAATCGACATGTGATAATATACTTTAATAGCAAGCGGCCCGCAGTGCAGCCCCATATTATCTTCTAGTGGGACTACCATCTCCCGAGGTGAATTTTGGAACGCTTCGTCTTACCCTTGGACGAGTCAGCCCGTCCCGGCAATGAACATTGATCTATTTATACCGTACCGTCTCTGGAGTAACCCTCGGCGCAGCCGCAGGTCTCCACGCGCACCAGCTGCAGCTCGATCGACTTGATGGGCACCTGGCACTCCTCCACGCGGATCTGTAACGGGAAGCCGCCCTCACTACAGTTATACACCTAGTTAGAGTCTAACACGTCGCGGTGGTCCGTCCAACTGACCGAATCGACCGAAGATCGTGACGGCACTCGCAGCAGATTCCTCCCCTTTCATCTTGCTCGAGACACTTAATATTCTTTCCATGTAGGTCTGTGCACTAAAGCTAGCCCCAATACTTCGACAAAGTAAGGACTTTTCGGTTGAGGTTGCATTGTGGTGAAGTTAGTAACAGTTGTGTTATATTTAGTATAATAGTGAGCGTGAACTGTCTGACCTTGCCGGTGAGCGGCTTGTCGAGCGCGCACACCGTGGAGTCGATCTCGGCGTAGATCTGGAACTGCGGCATGGCGACGGGAGCGCGCGCGCCGCCGCCCGCGCGGATCGTGCTGGGGGTGATCTCGCACCGCACCGGCTTGGCCACCGCCGCCGCCGTCTGCCACGCACCACGTCACGAGTCAAAGCAGCATAATATTAACTTTACAACAAATGTATGGCATCAAATTGAGCAATCATCCGCGCGGCCTCCGCGTAGTGAATCACACTAATTCATAAATGATATAGTGAATGCTACAAATGCATGGTATCTTGTCAGTTGGTTATTTAAGAAAAAAACAATAGAACATTGGCTGTCTAGAAGTATTCCAATTCTACTCCTGATAAGTATTATGATTGATGAAATCTGTATGAAAAGCGAGTAATTGATACTAAAGTCGTAGCCTTGCGGGGTGAGGTATGGATGAAGGTTGGACTGACCGGTGGGTGCTGCACAAAGAACTGGCAGGTGGCATTCAGCGGCTTGTTGAGGAAGGAGCGGCGCATGCTGGCCTTCAGCGTGTACATGACGTTGACGAACACGCCGTGGTAGGTTTCGAGTAGCGCGGGGCCGCCGGAGCGCGCGCGCAATGGGAGCTCGAACGGGATCTCTGTGCACCCCACTGGGATCTTGCCGCCCGGAACTAGCTCCAGGGTTGTGTTCACCAGCGTTATCGGCTATGTACGCCAAAATGTATGACATTATGTAACTATTTGATATATAAATTTTATTAAAAATATATTTTGTAAAACACTGAAGTCTTCTAAGAATCCTTACCCTGAATAATCCAGGGAGGAGCAGCAAGATACTAATGTGATGTTCTCTTCCAGCTCAGTTACAGATAGTAGTTAATACTGCTATAGCTATAAATGGAACACAGGTCCAAGCAGTGTTATCTTTAAAATAATTACACATTTGTTTGTTTCAATAGTTTGGACATGAATTGTTTGGAGATTTAATAACTACTTTATTTTACTATAATACAGTATTCCTTAAGGCTATTAAACATTGATCAAATAATAATTGTGTTAAAATTTGGTGTGGAATATTTGATAAAGAACATGAGTCACCTGAATGGTTGTTGTTATACTAACATTAATATATTGATTGTGCACAAAAAATGGAAAATTGCTGAATTGTTCATTGCAACTCTGAACAACTGTACAATTTTACCTATAGAAAACAACCTGCTTTGGTTTAAAATGTTATACAATCAATTTAGCGTTAGCCCTAACCTTTAGTATATTAAGTCATTGGTTAACACATCATAAATTAAACTTTTCTTGATTATTTGTTGCTAATATATTTCAAATTACTTAATAATTATATATTCTAGTAAATATTACATTAAAACTCCAATCCCCTGTTAGCAAGAAGAGCAAACGACAAATTGTCACAGGATGTTAATAATCTACCTTGATACTATTGGAGAATGCCTCAAAAATGCCGACATTCTTGGTGCTGAGTTGCAAGTTGACAACGCCTTCCATCAGAAGTGAGAGGCCCTCGTGCCGGACATCACTACTGCTGTCCACCACCACCACTCCTGCTATAGTCTCCTGCAAATAAGGTCAATATTTACATTACGTCTTAATTTACATTCGAACATTTTACATTTAGAGTTTTTTACTGAATCTTCGCATTATATCAGATAGACAAAACTATGATAAATGTGTATATAAAAATCAAATCTTACCCCTTCATTATAAACCTTATTGACGCGTTTAAGATTTATAGAAAGACTTGTCATTTCTTGTATATTGTTACTATTGTTTCCGTATAATATATTTGTATGGGAAATATCTCTACCCTATGGTATTACTCAAAGAACAATTAAGCACTGTACTATAATATTAAATATTTAAACAAACAGCTCAAAAACATAATATTTTGACATTTAGAATCCTCTTTCTACACGCAACATAAAAATATTATTATCGGATGTGTACAGAGTACTTTTATAGAATATGTGACAAATCACTTAACTAATGTACCACAGACTAGTTAGAGGTACTACGTATATTGTGCTAGTCACAGACTAAATAGTAATAAGCACATGTGTATCACAGACTAAGTGGAGTGGTTATTGACTAATCTGTTATGTCAAGAAATATATCGAAATTAAACTTGACAAAAAAACAAAATAATTCCTTTATGCTAATATCTGTTGTGCGTGTATCACAAATTTTACTTTTGGATGAATGCAATTTGTATTCCTTGATCAATGTAACATAAAATATGTTTTATTTCGTTGCCTAATAAAATGTCTAAAGTAACTAAAAGGAAACATGTGATGAATGAAGCATTGTGGGACGACTATGAACTACCTAAAGAGAATCAAAGTATTGTCAAAGTTTTAAAAAGCAGGGGAAATAACCTTCATGAGGTATAAAACAAGCATTTCGTTTTTTATTATTGAAGTAAAGTGAGACTTTAGGTTTATAATTTGGAGGTAACACTAAATATTGGTCTGCAAGCCATTTAAATCATCCCTTAAACTCTAAACTTCAAGCCCAAAGAGTTACTGAACCCCAGGAATAATTAAATTTAAGATTTTTTTTATTAATATATTAGCATATATAAAAAAGTATTACAACTATTTAGTATACACATTTCAGGTTACAACTCCAAAAGGGGAAGAATATCTAGTATCAATGCCAACTAAATTTCGTAAAAACATATGGGTAAAGAGAGGGGACTATATATTGGTGGAGCCAATCACAGAGGGGGAAAAAGTAAAAGCAGAGATTGTGAAAATTATGAATAAGGATTCAATAAAATATTATAAAGAAAATAATGTATGGCCCCCAGAGTTCCTCGATGGTCAGAAAGAGGTTCAGCAGGATGATGAAAATGACTTGTTCACTAACACCAATAGAGCACATGTGAGAGTGTATCAAAGTGAAAGTGACTCCAGTGACTCTGATGCAGACAGTGACCACAGTGAGAGTGATGTCAATGAAAAAAAATAAAAGAAAATGTTATTAATTTGTTTTTTATTAACACAACTGCCTAATGCTGTGAGAACTAAAATGTATACTACATAATATCACATAACTACTATCAACAGTCAGCTCATACATATTGTTTTTTATTAATAATTTCCTTCTGTATTAATTAACTCATCTAATATGGAAGATAATAACAGCTACTAAGTGGAATGTAATAATTTCCTTTATAAATGCTGATTTGAATGTTTGTTTCATTTAAATTAATCATGCTAAAATATATTTCAATTAAATATTTCATTATTCAACATCATGGTCAATTTAAATATAATGTGTAATTTGGTAACCATACAAAATCAGCCAGAAACCGCTGTGCAACAATCATTACACATACTATCATCAACCAAAATATATATATTGTAATGAGTCACATTCATGTGATGTCAATTTCCATATCGTCATTCATTATATACTCGTAGATAGTCTTAATCAGCTCTACTGATTTGACTTTAGCCCAGCCCTCGGTTTTTGTAATCAGCTTGGCTTGTCCATCCTTGATAAACTCCAATGTTGAGAGTTTTAGAGCAGTAGCAGAGTGTAAATCCGCTAATTGTAGGGTCTCTATTGCGTTTTCTACAGTGAGTTTCTTGTGCAAGGCTTCCTCGCAGAGGCTTTTGAGTCGACTCAGCTGGTAGTAATCTGCAGCGGCTAACAACTTTTCAGGCATTTCATCCACTTTTGGAGCTTTGTCACTATATATGAAGGTGAGCACTTCATTCAATACATCAGATTCTAACGGGGACTCCACAATGTTGGTGTAGCATTCAGTGGTGTTATGTTCAAAATGAGCCCTGAGAACTGCACTCCTGCTGGCCAGCACGGCCTTGTGTACCTTGTGCTCGATGCCTTCTGCAGATTTTATTGTTATATCAGAGAAAAGGCCATTGTTCAACAGATTTTCAAAGTCATACGCCAATTGTGTTTTTGGAACATTGGTGTGGTCAACTTTGATGTCGTTGGTGACTAGGAACTGAAACTTAAGCCGCAGACTGCCATCGCTGAGCAGATACACGTCGCGCCCGCCATTTCCTGCTATTTCTTTTTTGAACAGCGTGGACAAATACTGCCATTTATTAGCTTGCACGGTGTGGTACTCTTTTATAACGATCGAGCGCTCTTCGAATCTTTTCAAACACATGGTAAGAATGGCTTTCAGGAACACGGGCACCGGAGACAAGTAATACAACTCTATAAGATCGTTGTCGCGACCCAGGAAAATCATTTTCAGTTGAAACCTAGTGTCCGCCACATCTGAATTTTTATCTTTGGACTTCTCCGTGCGAATATCTTTTGACGTTTTATTTTCTAGAAGACTTATAAAGTTCGGTATTGTCCAGGTTATCGTGTTTATTCTCGTCTGGCCTTCAGTGCGTGTAGTATAATTTATGCTGGACATGATTTCCAAGCTGCTGTCATTAAAGGTGAACCTTAGAAGTTTACAATTTGGTTGGGGAAGATACCCCCCAAAAATTTCAAAATAATTCGAACTGAACTCAAAGCAAAAATAATATAGCGGTCCTTTATATTTCCTACAATTACAAAATTATAACGTTCTATGGACCTATATTAATTTTTCACTTAGTTACACGCACGCAAAGTAAAAGAAGAAACAATAATCGTAATGATCGTTTATTACCTATATTATAAATATTGATCTCCTGTCATGTTCTATCTAATACATAAATGTCATTGTCAATCATTATAGAGTTAAAACTCAGAATGAATGTAATGTTGTAGATACAACTTATCATGGCAAAATTACAATTGAGCAAAAAATATTTTTGAAAAAATCAAAACTTCTCACTAAACATTTAAAAGAATTATGATAGGTAATTTTTATTTCAAATCACTGTGTGGCCGTTTCGTCATGTACTGGTACTGGATTGGAAGCCAAGACTAGTTAGAGATACTAACTGTGATCCTACCGTTTTCTGTGACTTCTGTCATACGTAGTACCTTAGTCTGTGTTTGGTATCTCTACTTAGTCTGTGTTTACTTGTTTCAATTTTTTCATTGTTTTGGGCTTGATGGGTCTGTAAAAATAGTCTCGATACAAACGAAATCTCTTGCATTCTCTAAATGTAATCTTATCGTCTTTTTAAATTTATTAATGTGATTTTAATCTTGAAGTAATCGCTTGTATATTCACGTACTAGAACATCTTTTCGAACCGTGAAAATTGATGTATTAAAATGTCAATTCACTAAAGCGTAACAGTGAGTGGCGAAGATAATTTATTGTAATTTCTTTATGCTATATTCGGCAAATGTGATTCGGCTCGTTTACCCGTTATGGAGGATTATAAGTTTTTATTTAAAGTGGTTTTAGTCGGTAACGCCGGAGTAGGGAAAACATGTCTGGTGCGTCGTTTTACTCAGGGCCTGTTCCCACCGGGTCAAGGTGCTACGATTGGTGTCGATTTCATGATCAAAACTGTAGAAGTCGATGGTGAGAAAGTGAAGGTAATGCATCATATATAGTTATTTCGTAGGTCGTTTATGTCTGTAAGTCCTCGTTTATGAGTAATCGTGCAAATGCGCTAAAATGTGTTTTCGTTGATTTTCTAATTATGCAATGATTGTTATTCGTGAGAGGAAACGGAATGTGGAATGCAATTAAAGATGTGTTCAGTCGCTGTGATTATCGGGGCAGATTGTAGATGATTTTATTACTTAGTGAAGTAATGGTCAGTATACTAGGAGTATACTATATAATCGTCACGGTGGGTAATAATGATTTTAACAGTTATTAAAAAAAAAGTTTAGTAAAAGAATCATTTGTATTAAATAATGAAATATAATTTTATATTATGAAATTGAAATAAATAAATAATGTAGTAACACACATGTAGCCCACTACGACTGTGATGACGGTGCCATGGAGACAACACACAAGGACAGGAATGTAAACAGAGCAGAAATTTAAACTAATTTAATAATTATGGGAATGGGAATTAATCAATGGTAATGGATAATATGGCAACCATTGCAGCACATAGGTTAGCATTCTATTTTATGGCTCCAATTTGGAGAGTCGGGTTCAATGCATTTAACAGATTTATTTACTTATGTCATGTGATGAATTAAAAAATTAAGAGATAAATTTAGTCGTTATGAAATACAAGGATGTGGGACAAGGATTCAGAAATGGAAAATTAAATTAAATAATTTATTTTAAAAGAAGTTATGGTATATACTGACTCAAGCAAGAGGATGGTAGATAGCCAGGGAGGATAATAGTATTAATTACTTGATATATAGCATAACCTTACCACCAAGAAGGGGGGTTGGCTTCTATAACCACTTACAACACGCTGGTCTGCTGGGCTGGGGTTGGAGTCAGTATTCTGGGCTGACCCGTTACAAGCAAAGAGTTGTCTTTGTGTCTTCACAACAGAATTACATTATCTTTTTTCCCATACCAATTAAAAGGGATATGAACCTACTTTTCTGCTGCATTTGCTATTTATATGAGATGGGTTAACAAGTATGGTACCAGAGAAGTATGGGTGTGAAATATCTATTAAAGTTAAAACATTAGTAATATTTTTTCAGTTACAAATATGGGATACGGCGGGCCAGGAAAGGTTTCGATCCATCACACAGAGCTACTATCGCTCAGCTCACGCACTCATCCTAGTGTATGATATTTCTTGCCAACCCACATTCGACTGCTTGCCAGACTGGCTTCGGGAGATTGAAGAGTATGCCAATAATAAGGTGCTGAGGATATTAGTAGGTAATTGCCTCTTTGTATGGAAGAGTTAATCAACTGGTTATTGGTTTGCCAATAACATGCTGCTATGTTTTGTGTTATTTTATCTGGTCACTCCTAGTTAAAAATTTTGCTGTAATTAATAATTTTTATAGGTAACTTCTGATTAACATTAAACAATTAATCAATCTTTATTGTGGAATACATAGGTTATTGAAACAAAGTGTTACAACTGGTATATGCTGTGCTAGAAAAAATAAAATTATATTGTCAAAATACTAACTAAAAATTAACCAACAATGGATAAGATTTTTTTTTATTGTACAAACTTATTACCGTCATTTATACTGTATTGTCTGCTAAATATTCATTGCACAATGTAAATGCACACTTATAACACATTTTTCACATATTAATACAATATATAAATAAGTACTCAGGGTCATGACTCAAAAATTTGTGTTTCACCAAGAAAAGTAAACATGTGCAAATGTGTTTAATATTATGTTTTTTTGAAATATGTAATAGATTACACTTTCAGGTAATAAAACTGATAGAGAAGACAGAGAGATCCCGCGACATATCGGCGAGGACTTTGCCCAGCGTCACGGGATGTACTTCCTAGAGACTTCGGCCAAGGAGGCCGACAATGTGGAGCGACTTTTCATGGAGATAGCTGTTGAACTGATGGAGGTGAGGCTCAACTCATAGTTCACTTGATAATTTACTACAATAAATAATCACTAACTACTTAAAACTGTTTAACAAATAACTATTTATTTAAGTACTGAAATTACCTTTAAAAAACAATTTGCTAGGGAAGTAACAAACTGGAAAGGGAAACCGTTGCACTGTGCTTGTTTACAAATTACAAAATGTACTCCATGACGTGGCAATAGCAATAATAGATTTAAAGATCTGTTTTATATTGAGTAGATTTAACTAAATATAATTGTGATTGAATGTTTGAAGCAAGCGAAATGCAAGGAGCTCCCGAAGTACGACGCCAGCCTGGGGCCCATCAACGGCAAGTCCTCGTCGGGCGGCGACAGCTCGTGCTGCCTCCGTTAGAGGACGCGCGCGCCCTCGGCCGGAGCGACCCGACCGGCTCGAGGAGTGCAGCTAACATTATACAAACAACATAATATGAAGCGTAGGCAAAGTACGAATTTATCTCACTGAAATTGTTAGTGTTGTAATTTTTCGTGCCGTATCTATAGAGACCTCACTATTTTCGTGTTTTGTTTTCAAATGTTTCGTTTTAAGACTTAAGTTATATATTTTTTTAATTTTATATTTTTATACACGTTTTCTTTTTTTTTACTTTTTTACATTTATTTAAAATATTATTTCATTTATATATTACACGCCAGGTAGTGGCGTTTAGTGAAGAAAAATAATGGTGCAATATAGTGCGTCGGTGTCTCTATAGAAATATACTTTAAGCATTGTATTTCGTAGAACTGAGGTCATTCCATTCGCTTTTAAGCAATTAGCACTGTCACAGTGTAACGTGTTACTGACGGCTCCACCAGTACTGAGCGCGCCGGGGCGCTCCAGGGACACCCAGTGTCCTCCTGCTTCACCAACCTCCTATGGTTGATTTGATCGACATTCTGATCGGTTAAATGAAGATCATAGTGTTCGGTTACATCTCGAAAATGTAATGTAACAAGTATCGCCTACTAGCGCTGTACATTGCGACATATTGTTTAGTGAATTTTAATATTTAATGTATTTTATTATATAGTCATACTTTATCCGAACCATAACGTGCATATCAAAATAATGTATAGTTAGATTTAAATATCGTGCAATCAATCAAACTCCTCGCAGGCGGCCGCGATCGTCGATCATTCGATTCGGAATATTTTTTGTACTTCATTGAATGAATACATAGTAGAATGTACGATGGTTACATGTCGAGTACCTATCAAATATAATGTTGTATCACTACCACCTGTATCAACCGGCCGACCGAACGTGTGCGGAGGGCCGGCGCCGGATGAATGCTGCCTTTTTTTGTAACATTGCATTGTGACAGTGATCTATGAGTAAAAATTATGCTGTTGCGGTTTTTGTTATACTTATAAATTATTAACGGTTAATTAATATGTTAGACTTAATACGAGTAGCGTCGGCGGTTAACTAGACGAGGTGTAGGTTGTAACGTTATCGCGGTCACCCGTCGTAGCGAATAGATGTTTACGTCCGGGACCGCTTCCCCCGCACCGCCACTTCACCACACCCTTGTCGCTCCCCGTGTAAACGTTATCCTGGAGCGTTCCCTGTTTATTGAGATTCTGACGAATATCGTGTACGCTTTTTTGCAATATTACTAATAATTGTTTGATGTTAATTTTATATTTTTGCCTTGTTAGTATTAAAGAGCTTGAATTAGGATTTCGCGTCACTTAAGCCTGGACGAGTGCTCGTAGGTAGAAGACATTAGCGGTAGACCGAGGCACGGTAGTGGTTGCACCGCCGCTTAAGCGTCGAAGGGGCGGGCCGATTCTAGGGCATCGCTCGTTACATCGAAGTTATAAAAAAAATATATCCGACGAATGTGATTACCTTCTCGATTTCTGCTAATAATATAATATTTAGTAAATGTTGTCGACTGCTCTCGACCAATTCAGGATTGACTGTCAGTGGCTGTGATTTTGTAAAATTCGATAGAGAACCAGACCCCGGTTGTGACGGCGGACGGTGGCTAGGCGACGTCTCCAGGGTTCTTCCTGTGCAGTACGATATCGTACATGCTTCGTTTTACCGAACTGTTTATCCCGGGCCCAGTATTTTTATTTATCTCCTGTGGATCATCACTGAGTAGTTAATATTTTTTGATATTTATTCCGGTGCATAGGTGCATGCACTTGACGCCCTCGTACATGCGTGTAAGTTGAACGTTATGTAAATATTATGCATTTATTTTATTTTATATTCTTACTTAAGCACAGCGCCCGCGGTTACTTTTAGTAGTGTTATTTAAGTTGCGTCGCGACGGACGCGATGCAGTCGCCCGGCGTCGGGGCCATTAATGTTGATCGAGCCCCGATCCTGGGGGTTGAAACGAAACGCCTTTTTGTTTACTGACACGCTTTGAAAAATTGTTTAAGATAAAATGTCTTTGCTATACATTTTAGGATTGTGAACGTGGACAGAAGTGTTTCGTTATGGTGCTCGTTTCTGTCGTGCGTTGCTAATGCGACCGTTCACCCTTGATATAATACAAAAGGAAAACGATTATGATCTTTAATTAGAAACAATTCGAAGGGTGGGCTATATTTATTTTATATCTTAATTAACATACAAGTGACCCGATAGAGTGACATGTATTGTGATCTCTTCAAATGATCAGCACGCCGCCACATTCACGCTTTTCAATCGATGGTCATTTATTTGTACGGTGTACTCGTGTCGCTTGGACGGGCTACAGGATCGACAATTTTCTGTCAAGTTTTTTTGACATAACTTTTACTCCTTGTCGACCGGCGGACTCTGTTTGCAGTAAAATATAATAAAAAATGTGGCGCGTAGAAACATTTAATACGCGAAATAACAAATCGACGAAGGTTTGAAGTTATTTTCGTTATATAATTTTAAGGTTTATATTTTATACGAATTTAATTTAATTCCGATTAGCTCATTATACATTATATTTAATTGATTGATATTTTTAATTAAATGTTAGAAGTGCGTTTATTACTCGAGAGTGGTGCCTGGTTTTGACTCTACGGTAGTACCTACTTTGTCATCACATTATTAACGATATTTGCACGTCGGTGTTTATTTCATATCTGCAATTTATTTATATATGTTGTTTTTTACTAGATAATAATAATTACGCTTCTTGATATTGTGTACATATTATAATGTGGAGTGATACCGGACCAGTGTACTTCAGGAAGGAATTGTATTTACCTAATTGGTCATTTGGATTTTGATGAACCGTTCGTTTCTAAGGGCCCATTCACAATCGTGCGAGCAGGACG